>JAAGNO010005195.1:25692-44990 GCA_033439905.1 Ceryle rudis | reverse complement strand
ATTAATATTGGGACATTAAAAAAAATGTAATCTTTGAGGCACTTGGAGAATCAGGCTGGCAATTATACAGCATGCACTGGATGTCAGTCAGGGAGAATGTCAGCCTGATATTATAGACAAGAATGCTCATTTTGCTCTGATGAGGGGTTTCAAATACGGTCTTCCTCTGTATGTCTCAAAGCTTGTAAGAGAAGTTAGCCCAAAGTACTTAAGTCTTCAGCTTATCTATTCTTACACTTCCCAACTTTTAGTCTGTTTTACACAGTTTTATAATGTAAAACACTTGTAGCTGATGTATGTAACTAGGAAAAAGATCCCAGTGATTTTACAGTAAAGGAAGGTATTTGAAATGTTACAATTGTGCTAAACGTTCCCCCATTATATTCTCTGAATAATTTATGACTCTCCAGGTTTTTACATTCATTCACTCTAGACATTTGAATATAAGATGGTTTAAACAAATGTAGTTGATATAATTAGCTAAAATATACAGAAACATGTTTCTACATGCTCGTGATATGCATTATATACATATGTATGCACACAAAGCTTCACAAAGATTTGATGGTACCATGTGTGCAATCTCAGTGCCACTAAAGTCAATGAAAAATTTACCTTTTGCTTGAGTTGGGCTATATCTTAACCCTTTCTAAACAACAACACAGAGTGTCCTTTGGCTCTGTATTGAGAATAACAAACCCCTGGTCTGACACCTTTATACAGCCAGATAATTATTTCTCTTTGTTCCATTCGTTACACCTAAGATAGAATGAAGACTGTGATCTGGAGCTCTTATATACTGCATTTTGCTGGCATTCCAGCCTTGTTGATGACACATAGAAGATTTTGGATTGCCAGTGTGAACCCAGCACATGTCCAGCATCCTTCACAAAGAATGCCTGAGCCACCAAAAGCACATTTGTGTCACAGATAGGGAAGCACAGTCTTCCGAGAAGTCTCTAGTCAGTTCTAAAAGGCGGTGTCAATGTAATTTCTCTGCTTGAAAAAAGACCTAAAATTGTGTCCAAGGATAGTTTTATTAAGGCTCCCAGCCCTGACAGCTTAAGTCATCTGTCATTAGTTTAGTTTTGTGGCAGACCACCATCAAGTCTTTTTCTTTGCTTCCCTTCAAATGGAAAAATTTCCTTTCAGATTATACTGGTCCAAGACCTAGGATGGGCCTTCTACCAATGACGTGTTAATCTTGTGATCTGTGTGTCTGAAAAAGGAGTTTTATAGCACTGGAGGTGGGAAGTTTCCAGCTTTCCAACAGAACACTAGCACTTGTTTTTAGCTCTGATAGGCCTTGAGATATCAGGCCCTCAAACTGAAACACTATTATGTATGGAAAAGCTATTATAGGAAAAATGTAATACATTTCTAAAATATATTAGCCACAAAGTCACAACAGTGTTTTTTCCCTGTAGTGTTAGCAGAGCTTTTCTTGGTACATGCAGCCATATGAAAAAAAGAGTATTGATACAGTTAAAGAGCACTCTACAAATTTCTAACATATTTTTCCTAATGCAAAATATGCTGGAGTTTCAAAATGTATGATAGTTTCCTGTGGGATGGTCAGCAAAACTTTTTCTGTCTTTATTACTTAAAATAACACAGCCAACTCAAGCTGAAGACAATAAAGCCTTTACCCCACTCATTCCAAATAATTAGAAATGAATATTTGATAATGTACACAAACACTCACGTGTGTATACACAAGAGAACGTGTGAAAGATTATTGGCAGAAAAGATTAAAAATATAAAGGAGTTTGGGGCTTGGCAAGAGTAAAATCAGGCAAAGTGCTGCAGAAATGACACTGTTCCAGATGTAGATGGCACTGTCAAAATAGACATGTAGAGATGTTAGTAAATCAGGAAGAAGAATAATGTGGGAAGGTGGTAAACATGGGCTGTATGTGCACACAACTGAGGTTGCAGAGTGCAAACCACAAGGTAAGGATGACACTAAGCACAGTCCTGAGGGAGCTGGCATTTTGGAGTGAAATTCCAAGCTTCAGGCAAGAGAGGAAATGTTTCTGACAGGTTGGGGCCTTTCAGGGTGGAGGCTTTCTGGTTTTAAATAGTAGCTGCTTGAAAAACACTCACAAATGTGGAATAATTTAGGAGGAGAAACAGGCTATGGATGAGGTGATCCAGCGTGCCTGCTCACAAAAGTATGTCATGGTTATCAATACCCAGTACCCTGCTTTGAGCTGCAAAAGATATTTAGGAGGTGGGTTTTGTTCCAACAACACACATGCTGTATCAAACAGGGGAACTGTTTTGGTGAGAGGGGATACACTTCTGAATTCAAATCCTCTCATCTTTTTCAGAATAGTCTCTTTGCAGAGCAGCCTCTCTGACTCTTACTTTGTAACTAGCCTTTTCTCCAGAGCACCAGAAACAAATGGAAAAACTCTAGAAACAAACCTCAGGAAAAAAATATAAACAGTAATCATTATTTTCAGCAAGAAATTACCCAAGTAACAGAACTTTTTGAACTGGATAATTTCTCACAGTAGTGACAAACCGCAGTAGTCAAACCACAGAAAAGCAATGTCCCAGTCAATTGACAGAGTTAAGAAACACTGTCATTTCAGAAAAGTCCTGGCCAACTCCATTCTTGGAGTAACACTACCAGGATCAGCAATACTACAACAAAGATGGATTTGGCCCACATTCTTCTCATCTCTTTCCTTTCATCACCATCTTTGTAGGAAACAATTTTTTTAAAGCATCAAACAAATTCTACAGAGGATAAGCAGTCACACAACCAGCAAAACCCCTGTATGTTTGCAAATGTTTAGATTTTTGTTTAACAATATGAACTATTTCATACTAAAGAAAGCACTTCATGGACTCTGCTCATCCCATTGGCAGCAGACTATCTTATCTATTTGGCAAATAAAGGAAATAATCCTACCAAGAACTAGGTGAAAAATTGGGGGACAGGGCGTGAGAGCCTTGTATATTTTTTAGCAACTAAAAAGAACAACCAGTGCTTGGAAACACCTGAGGTAGTTCAGCAAACCCAGAACGCACCAACACAGCTCAGCCAGTCTCTTTGCGAGGTAAGCACGTCAGAACTGAAACCTGCCTGAGCAAGGGATCAAACCACGGGGCTGCAGTCAGACCCTACAGTTTGTGTCAGCAGCCACTGCCTTTCTGCCCCAGAAAAAAAGGTTCCTTCAGTCACCAGCATCCCCCTGAGCTAGCTCTACCCAGGAGCATACCACAGCTAGCTGTGCGGTGGGGATTTTACTCTCGCCACAAACACATGTGCACTCTAGTTACTGCCCATCCCTGTCCTTCTCCTGCCACCTTCCCCGTGTGGTGTGCAGTGGGAAGGACAGTGCACACAGAGCTGGCTCTCTGCCAGCCAGGGACTCCCTGCCATGAGCAGAGGAACCCTGCCCTCCCCCATGGCAGGGAACTTGCATCAAATCTCCAATTGCTTTTGCTCCATTAATGGAAGAAAGGGAGCTGAGCCAAGGTTAGAGATGGTTGTCCTGTGACCACGTGTTTGTCACGTTTCCTTATTTCAAGTTTTCTCCAGTGACTAATATCCTCTCTAAGAGTTTCAAACAGAAGTAAACTATTCTGAGATCCAAACTGATGGAGAAGATAGTGAGAACCATTTAGAAGTATTTCACTGTATGGGGGCACAGGAAATAAATTAAAAAAAAAAAAAAAAAAAAATAAAGAGTGAGGGGAAAGAATCTACAGTATTTCAAACCTGATTTTGTGAAAAGATATTCAGTGAGCTACAGCAAGATAAATGCACATCAACATGCCTCTTTTGCTCTAACCAGTTAGCAGTATTACCACATTCAGTAGTGACATTTCAGCAGTAATTGATCCTTTAATGCAATTATTGTATATTTCAAACTCACCGATACATCCAGCCAAGGGGGCTGTGCAAGGACGGAGGCCGTCAGAGGAGCCGGTCACTGCCTGAACATGACCTTGGACCCCAGGTTGATAAAAACCCACAATCACCAGGAGCTACTAGCGCTCAGCATTCCTGAAAATCAGACCCCCTAATCCCTTTGAGGACATCCTTCACCACTGGCAGGTAGCACAGCTAATTTAAATGCAGGTGGTGACTGCCCTAAACTCCTGTTTGTATATATTCACCCAGGCAATCAGGCATTTCCTGGCTTGCTCTGAAATTACTGTTTCATTTCAAATTTTTTGCTGACTTGGTGGGAAGGGCATTTGGCATCGTATTTTCACATACTTTTCACACTACGTACAGGGCAACTTAGTGTTTTGGTTTTTTTTTCTCTTCTAAACCCTAATGCGAAAGGTTTTAATGTCAAGCAGCTTGAAGGCCAGAACAATCCCAAAGTCAACACAGCTCCCACAGTATGAGTTCAAGCACAACAGACATCACTTCTGTATTTCATGGTGTACCTTAATAACAACCAATAATACATTAAAGTTAGGACTGAACAGTATAAAAAGAGCACACCACAAAGAGCCCATCTGAGTTATGTCTCGGCCTTGTAGCCCACATGCAGAAATATTTTCTGGTTTGCACCAGCAAATGAATAACTGGGGTAAATATTTGCAGATAGATGGCAAATTAGCTATTTCTGTTCTTTAGGCTCAATAATAGTTAACTGCCTATGGGTATTTGCACCTCAAGTCACTATGTATAGCAATAAATGTGGGAAAGCAACAAGAGGCAGCTAACTGAAGAGACATGCAATGTGACACGGGGGTAAACTGGATGCTTCTTTTCCTCTCTCTCCTAATATTAGGGGAAAATAAATTATTCCATGGAGTAATTCAGAGATGGAGTTTTTTCCTCTCAGACGCTTAAGCAGGAAGTGGCCCCATCACTTATTGTAAGCACCTAACACAGAAAAAAGCCAGGAATTAGAATCTGACAAGAGATAGAAAACAAGTTACAGGAACTAACAGGGCATTTAAGAGAACAGAAGTTACCTCCGAGTCTTCTAACATCAAACTAGGACTAATTTTGTAGAGAGCATAAATGAATTCATGCCAGTCAAGATCAGCCAAAGAACAACCAGGAAAGGCAGAGAGGTTTAAAGCTAACTGAGCACACAGGTGAAATTCAGTATTGACAAACGAATTCAAGAAAACGTATATTAGAAGGAATAACTTGAACCAATCACACATGTTACTGGCATCTAAGTTAAATATAACCACTCCTGGACACTCGGACATCAGTATGAAGGGAGACACGAAAAGAGACATGCAATGGAAGGCAACATATTTCCAACACAGAATTGAATAGGATTTGCTTAAAGGTGATTATATTTTTGGACGCACCAGACACAGGACAGTAAGATCATACAGCTCTACTAACAACAGTGTATTCAGTTCTGAAATACCTGTATATCTCAAATAAAAATAAAATACAAACTCGTAGGGGTAGGATTTCAGAGATAAGTGATGGGATTAGCAGAAATGTGGAAAAACTTCCACTAAAAACAACACTGAATATATTGAAATTCTTTGGGGTGTGAATAGTGTAAGTAAAAGAGGAACATGATAGAAATCATAAAGATTATTATGAAGATACAAAAGTTATAGAAAGATCATAATGCAAGTAAGAACACATGATCTTTCTTGTTCTGATACCAGATGAATAAACAAAGAAAACTTAGTAACTTAAATGAACAACAGAAATTTTTAACAAGCTGAAAAATAATATTTATATGGGGGTTAAATTAACCTGTGGAACTCCTTCCCACTGCATGTAATTGAGCCAAGAGTTCAGCTGAGAAACTGATTTGATGTTTATGTACTTACAAGACCACCCAAAGACCACTTCTGGGGGAAAAAAAAATACTTGAATTCTCATTATGCTTATTCATTGTTCTTTAAGTACAGAGGACATATGAGAAGAAAAAAAAAATTCCTGTATGGTTAATAGTATTCCATATTTGCTCATGAAAGATTTTTTTGGCTCTGCTCTGAGAAGCAATTGCTGTTAGCCAGTCTGGAGCAAAGAGATTAGATAAGATGGACTAATGGTATAATTTGCTGTGATAGGACAATGATTGCATACTTGGCCTATTAATGTGTTGTTGCTTCTAAAAGAGCATTCTCTTCTGTTCTGGACAGCTACTGCAAGAGATGTACGTGACCAACTTTATTTGCAATGGAGTATTTTTCATTAGGACAGGTTGGAAAGATATCTCATCATTAAGTGACTCAGAAACAGCTCCAAAGAAGAAAGAAATAATCTTTACACCCAGACTAAATCCTGATCATTCCAGCCCTAAAAGTGTCTATAAGTGAGTAACTGGGAGAAGGAAATTAGAACAGAAATGGAAATCCAACCTTTACTACAGAAGACACTAAGACATATAGACCTTTGTACAGCATTACAGTGAGTGCCAGTAGCAGCCTCAGGTATGGGTGGACACACGTAGTTTTAAATTCTCTTTATGCTCTTGAGAAATGTTCACTTTTATAAACACAAACACCTGCTTTTTTGTTTCCCTCCATTGCACCCCTGTGCAAGAAACTCAGTCTCCAACAACTGTGACTTCCTTCCTAACACCAGTGTTGGGTAATATCTGTCTCTCAGAGTTTTCATGAGCATGAACAGCTTCAGACTCCATCTCCAACTCATTCCTCCCAGAAACTGACACTCTGTGAAGCACATCTACAGATAAACATAGGCAGATGGAAAGACAGATAGATAATTTCTTCACATACATGAAGAAATAAGTGGTATGCTTAATTATATTTCTATAAAGTCCATTTAGACTGCCAAACATATTGGAGACCAACCCCTGACTCACCTCTGCTCGGTTAGAAACACATTTTCTTTTTCCCCAAGGCCATGCTCTGTTTCCTAGTCAAGATAATATTGAGCTTACCTTCTAAATATATTAGGACAAACAACTAGAAGTAAAGGAGAGACATTTGTTCCCATTGTGAACACATGAGGCATGAAGCCTTTGTATCTGCAGAGCACAAAAGCTGAGTGAGCTGGGATACAGGTTTGAACTCTGCAATGTGAGATTTCAGAATTCTCCTTTTATTGATTACCAGCTCAACTCTCTTTCTTATCATAAAAGATACTATATACATACAGCTCTTCAAAACCAGCATAGCTCTTGTCCTTTGTATAACTCAAAATGCTTTAGGTAAACCTGATAAACTGTTTGATAATTTTGAGGTAGTTAAGGTCACAGAATTTGAACTGTTCAGTGGAGAACTCAGGAAAGCAAAGAAACACCCTAGAAAGACTTCTGGATCCAGGTCCAACATATTGTATGTTGAGTCATAGATGATCCCACAAACCTATTTTTGTTTTTTAAGAAATGAAAAAAAACCCCACAACTAAACCATTCAATGAGACTACAAAGTGTCTAATTGAGAAAGGAGTTGCTCTTTCTCAAAAATACCCATCAGGAGTCCTAATGACTAGTTCCAAAGATTTTTACCCCTTGAATTCTGTCAGTCACAGAAATTCAAGCATTATGAAGATACCGGTGAAGCCTGACATGCTACAAGAACTATCAGTGGATATAGGAACATGGAGACAGCACATTTACAGCATATCCAATTCATCACTGCCTATGAGGCAATCTTACAAGTCAGAAACTCACCAGAGATATTCAGGTAAAACACCTAAAGCATTCTGTAGTATGCAAGGTCCTGCATCTGACTCAGTGCAATCCCAAGGACAAATACAGGCTGAGCAATGAGTGGACTGAGAGCAGGCTGGTGGGGAAGGACCTGGGTGGATGAAAAACTGAATATGAGCCAGCAAAGTGTGCTTGCAACCCCGAAAACCAATTGCATCCTGTGGTGCATCAAGAGTAGCATGGCCAGCAGGTCAAAGGAGGTTATTTTCCCTCTCCATTCCACTCTTGTGAGACCTCACCTGGAGTACTGTGTTCAGCTCTGGGGTCCCCAGCACAAGAAAGATATGGATCTCTTGGAGCAGGTCCAGAAGAGGGCCACAAAGATATCAGGGCGCCGAAGGACCTTCCCTATGAGGACAGGCTGAGAAAGTTGGAGTTGTTTAACCTGACTCCAGGGACACCTTATAGCAGACTTCCAGTACTTAAAGGGTTCTACAGAAAAGATGGGGAGGGACCCTTTGTCAAAGGTAGTGATAGGATGAGAGGTAATGGTTTTATGTTGAAAAAGGGTAGATTTAGAAGATAAGGAAGATACTCTTCACTGTGAGGGTGGTGAGGCACTGGAACAGGTTGCCCAGTGAGGTTGTGGGTGCCCCCACCCTGGAAGTATTCAAGGCCAGGTTGGATGGGGCTTTGAGCAACCTGATCTAGTGGGAAGGTGTCCCTGCCCATGGCAGGGGGTTTGGAACTAGATGATCTTTGAGGTCCCTTCCAACCCAGTTCTATGATTCTATGATTTCTGAAGTGCATCTACAACAGGATTAGTCCCAAGAGCCAATATAGTAGTGCTTTCAAATCTGTCTAATAACTTCAGGTCACAAATTCGGTAAAATTAGTCTTAAACTATTTTTTGTGGCCTGTGATCTTTGACATCTGCAAGCTAACTTCAGAAGATCTAGCTTGGATATATCCCAGCAGGGTCCTGACTTCCTCCTGGGTCAAAGATTTTGAGTCAGAAATTCCTGGACAAATAAGGACATAAGGTTTTCAGAAAAACTTGCAGTTTGGCCTTGTTTTTTCCACCAGCTTCATTCTTCCTAATTTCCAGTCATTCATTAGCTGCATATATATCTGCAAATGCCAAAGGGTGTTTCCAAAATAGTAACATCTAGATACTGAAAGCTGTCTCATTTCAGTAGTAAAGCAAGCCTTTTTCCATGCTCTCAGCACTAGCAGACACAAAGAACAAGAATACTAAGATCCTCCTTAGACTTAGTTTCATTGTTCTAGCTGTAAAAATATCAAGCATCTGGTCATTCACAAAGTGTTTATTCAATTAGAAAACTTGAGTATTTTTGGCTCCATCTATTTCCCAGACAGCACGTTTTTGTCTAGATTACATGGAAAATAGGGACATTGTTGTTTGAATGTAATGATGCTGCATCAGGGGAAGTTGACTGAATGTTAGGAAAAGGTTCTTCACTGAGAGAGTGGTTGGTCACTGGAACAGGCTCCTCAGGGAAGTGGTCACAGCATCAAGTTTGTCAGAGTTCAAGGAGTGCCCTTAGTCACATGGTTTAGCTTTAGATAGTTCAGTGAGGAGCATGGAGCTGGACTGATGATTCTTACAGGTCCCTTCTAATTCTAAATATTCTGATTCTATGATTCTGTGAGTAAGAAGTGACCTTCCTTCTCTTTCGCCAGTAGGACCCAGAGTTTTGAATTTAGCGTTAAGGACAACATCAGTCATACCTCATGTACTTGAGCCAGTTGCAACTTTTCAGGACTTCCCATGGTAAATATCTTCCTTGTTAATGAAGTAGTTTGGAGACAACTGACCTCCCCTACTCCCCCAGCCGAAGACTGCTATAAGGCCCAATCACAAGTTTAGGATGTCAGTGGAAAAACTCCCTATGTGTCAACTTTAGAATGAGATGATATAGACCATTGGAAGTGCCTGATAAAGTTCTGGTAAGAAGTTTCCACTGTAAGCTTTTGTTTTAAACAGGGTCATCACACAGGATTGATCTGGAGCTTTCTCTGAATAAGGGTAACCTATTTTTCTATAAAATGTTTGGGCACAAAGTACCCCTGAACAGCAGATTCTGTCCTGCCTTTATAGTTAGAGGTGGCTCTACAGTTCTCTCTAGGAGCAGTGCAAGGAAGCAATGTATGTTCTTTGGGAGAGTGTATAAGGGAAAACAACGATTACATATAAACACTCTTCTTCGGGCAGACTCGTGCATACTGTCACTGTATGCTAGGCTGCCTGCACACAATCCAGCAATAAGCCAGTAGTTATATAGCCATGTATTCTAGACAGGTGAATCATGTTAACAGCATGGTTTGATTATCACTCTAGGCTAAGAGTTTTAAATAGGAAAAAAAAAAAAAAAAAGACATTTTTATATTAGGCAACTCTTGTGGTCAAATATCCTCCTCTGGCATAAGATTAGTATATTACTATACATGACTCCCATTAGCAATATGAAGTTTCCTATTCATGCATGTAAGCAAGGAGTATTGCTCGTACTCTTCATATATGACAAACTCTTTTTCTGTCTGGTTTTGTCACTGTTTTTTTGCAGTAGGATGCCCCGGGCATGGGAATCTGCACACTTCATCATTCAAGGACTACCTTTGCTCAATTTTTTGTTTCCTTCAGTGCCCTCTGCCTTTAAAACCTAATGATTATCTTAATGCCTTCCCTCCCACTGGGAGAGAAGCACATACAGTTTCCCCTGAGGCTATGGTGCACAATACTCTGTGTACCTGTCTGCTGTAGAATTGCAGGACTGGCACCTTCTGCTGCATACCAAGGGGGTCCATGACATCCTCCTTCACAGCTGTCCACTACAGCAAAGGTCTTGTTGTTCTTAGCAAAGCATCACTTGATCTATCAGCACGAGGATGTACAATTATCACTCTACACGGTCTGCCTGTATTAAGTACACCAGCCTAACAGACAGACCAACAGGATCACACAATATTACAAACTACCACTTGTAATTTATGTTTTATTAACATAAAAACCCTACCCACATCTAATGTAACCACTACCTATTTCCTGCTGTACTTTATTGTATTTTGCCCACAAACATACACATGGAAGATTTTCCCATAAAATGTCTCCTGCATTGTGCACAGTTCTTGCTAAAACCAAAAGAACTGGTATTACTCAGCATTTCAAACCAGTCTCTTCACTATCCTTCCTTACAAAATCTGACTGGACCATTGCTCCGGTGGTACCCCAAAGGAGAAAAATAAATAAAAAAGGAATTTGTCTGTCTAGTAAGATAGACATATCTAGAGGCCAGTACAGTCTCAAGATCTGTGTATTAAACAGTTCAAAGCTCAATCCTGTACATATGAGGTCTCTAAGGTTTTATTCCCATCAATCCTCCTATAATTTCCCAATTCTGGCATTTTGTCTAGATGGACTGAAAAATGCATAGACCAAGGGAAAGTTTCTCCTAAATCACTTAGCAAAAGCAATAACAAAGCTGAAGTACCCATATGCATGTCAAAATATAACTTTCCTGTCAATGTCTCAGTCTTTTTTTTTTTTTAGTACTCATTCTTAAATACATTGAAGAGATGATGGAGAAAAATCCCACCTGGGAGAGTCTGGTAAACTGTAATTACAATTTTAGAGAAGGCACCTGTAGTGAGTTGCATAATATCAGCTGAAAATCTCCTAAGGGTAACAAGACAATCTATGTTGCAAGGCTGGGAGGGAGAGGCTGCTAAATCCATAGCTGCAATCTATTTATGCACATGTACACATGCACTCATATTGACATATGCTCTTCCATACGCTGTACACTGCATCTCTACTTTGAATTTCAGTCAGAAATAATTCCATATTTTTCTTAATGTCAGAATAAAAACTCCAGGCACAAAAACCAGATGTTATACAGCCATTTTGTGCATTGAGCATACTGAATAAATGAGGCTGATCCTCTTTATGCTGCTTTTGCTCTTCTGCTTACTCACTCTCCCTGTTCTGCAAGAGGAGCTATGAGCTTAGAATCCACTGGGCAGGCTGCACATTGCAAGTCATGTCCAAATAGTTTGATACAGCCTCCTTCCTTTCAAAGAGTAGCCTTACACAGCCTCATCCAGGACAGCACACAGACTGGGATCCTGGTCAGCATTTCAATGTAAGAACATGGAGATGCTCTACAACATGATTTAAGAGTACCTTTCTGCTTTAGCACTGTACTGTAAGCTGGATACAATGCATCCTATATTTCACAAGGACCATTCTGTAGGACTGAGAGATAGACAAAGCCTGAGTATCAAATTAAATAGACATGAAATATGATGTGAAAATAATTTCTCTAATGTCATCTTTCAAATTTAAAATGAAATAAATTTTTAAAAAAGAATATGTTCGAAATTACTATACTACTAGTCCACAACTTATTTTACTTTAAATAAATGTACTTGTCTATAGTGTATAAGTACATCCAGTAGGCATATTTGTTCCATATAGCTATATATAGCTGAATACACAATGTGTTCTTTGAATATTTGTTTCTCCTTACATGTGTAAGCACAACAGCATAATATGAATTATATCGAGTAAAACTTGCAGTAGAAATTAAATTTCATAAATCATTTAAAATCTTAAATGAACATAAACCTGAAAGGCGTATCAAAATTGAAATGTCCTCTATCATGAGTTTTATGTTTAGCAACAAATTAGAGTAAGTTTTGTTTATCACTGAAAACACCTTTCTTCACCTAAACAAACAAGAATAAGATTAAGAAAATATGTTTTGGCTCCTCAGATGTGCAGACATATTCCAATTTCCTTTCCACAATGATTTTTATGCAAATCAATGCTGCACAATCTCCTGACCTCTTTTACTATCATACTGGGACAATGACAGTTCAATAATTGGACTGGCACATATCTAGAATATTTGATTTTAAATTAAAAAGTTAGTGCAGGACAATAGAAATGAAAAGAATGTGACTTTTTGTTAATTTTGGACTGATCAACTATCAACATTTCATGCTGAACAGAGTAAAGCAAACAAAGTGATTGAGGCTGTTAGTCCCTTCATTGCCGTATGCATATATTTCACCCCCCACACCCCCTAGTTGTTAATTCCTAACAACAATGCTTTCATCCAGAACAAGGATAATGAGAAAAAACCAAGCAGTGTTCCTTGGGGAACCGTTACACTAAAAGTTACCTAAGGACTAAATTCCACTTGTGCCTCCTGACTGTGATAAAGATGAGCGAAGCATTCAATATCCATGGCTGATTTAAAATCCAAATATGCAAACAGTATTATGGAATCCAGACAGACTATTCTGCTTCGTTGATGACAGATGCAGAGAAAAAGCTAGTCTAATTACGTTTTTGACTTTGACCCAACAGAGAAGTGGACATCTCACATTAAAGAAGCGGTGCGTAACCCCGGCTGAAGAGCAGGTGCTGCACAGTATCTGCATTTCCTGCAGAGGATGCTGGCTAGCAGGACCAAGCAGTTGACCGTGAAAATTCTTGGCCCTAAGTGACCCAACGAGAGACTATAAATCCGTCCTATAAAATATAGTAAAAGCCTCATTTGTTCTTCCACCCTTTCAATATGTGATGTTATACATTTGTGATTATCTCATTTTATTGGGCTCTTTAGAAAGCTGTTTATGATCATTTGTGGACAAAAGAAAGGCTCATTGTAAACTCTTTTTTAAATAAGTTGGAAGGTCAATATGAAACAAAGGGCACCACTTTCATGTCTGTTACATGCAGGCTGTGCTTGTGTGTGTAATATTACAATGCATTTCAGCAAAGGGATAGAGTATTGGCTAATTACAAAGCTAACATATAATAGTATCACATTAGCAGCCCAAAAAATTCCTATTGAATTGCATACATCTGAAAATAGAAAGGCGTGCTTGTGCTGAAACTTAATTATCTTGGCAAAAATGTGAGGGACAGATTCTCAGAAAACGTAAACACAAAGCTCTGCTTTACACTCCCAAGGATCTTTGTTTATTCAGATAGCCTCCATCAGATGAAACTTACCACTTGGACTGACTAATTTGCCTTATGGTATCTACAGCTAAGTAACACAATTACTACTTGGTTTGTGAGTAGGAAAAAGAATACTGCTGATCTACAAACAAGGTCTGAAAGAGACAATCAGCATGCTCTGCCAGGTTAAAAATGTTAATACTGTTGCAAAGAAGACAAGCCTTTCTCAAGGACAGTTCTGACTGAAATTCTTTTTTACAGCTTCAAAGTAAAACATTATGGTAAAAATGAATACAGCTTTGTTTGTTTCTTTAGTCATCGTTAGCAATAGACATAGGGGTATTCTGGTTTGAAGCCCATATGGAAAGATCATCAACACTTTCTGCTTCTGGGTTCTTTGCCAAAATACCATATCCCACATGCTTTTTACCTTAAAACATAAAAGAAAAGGTGTTGTTCTGGTCAAATAAAGAAATAATTTTTACTAGCATACGTCTAATGTTAAAGCTGCCTAAATCCTGCCAAAGACATTAAAACACCATCTGCAAAACAGATTTTCATTAAATTGATCAGTTTAAAGTTAAGCAGCTAGGCAGATGATGCTTTTGAGCTAACCTTTAACCTTTAACCTTCTTAAACAGAAATCAGGTCACTCCTTTTGGGTAATATCTTTGCCATTTGGGAACATGAGAGGTAAAGTGATCTATCTAAATTGAACTGACAATTATAGTATTAATAGTGTTACGGATCAATATTTTGTCAATAAAGGGAAAACTGAGGTAGTTTTCACACAGCAGAGTATTAGTCTGCTAACTGCTGCCTGTTACTTTCCCTGTGCTCCTAAATGTATATGATGTAAATGATGTAAACTGCAGTAAATATACAATATAAAATAATGTCTATTAAAGCTATTATCAGCTAACAGAATAATACACATTGACAGAATAACTTCAAATATGGATTTGTGATTAGAAATTGTGTCAGCCAGTTACTGGGTTAACTAAAACTTAACCTTAATTAACTTAACCTACTTGGTTAACTAAACCACTCCAGTTTACTTTAGAAAAAGGCTACCCTGTATTTTTTTATTTATTAAAAGTATTTAGAAACTATTTTACAAGCACAGGACATGATATATGCAGTCCCTGGAATCAAAAGCAATTTGACTAAGCTACAAAACAGCTTCCTTAAGAGCAGCACAAGCTATATGTACTTCATACCCCCAGAGAGACATCACTGTCCTGTCTCAGCTTCCCAAAGAAGCAGAAGCTGAACTCTTCCTCCTGCGGAATGGAAATGCACTCTGTTGCTATAGAAGCTTTCTCTGTTTACTTGCAGAATCATTGAATGTGTCTTGATGGATGCTGCAAAGGACTTGAAACTCTTCTGTGGTTTAATTTGCTAATATTGAAGCTCCGCAATTCCAAATGTAAGTCTTTGGGAAATTCATTTAGGCCAAGATGAGTTCATTCAGGGTAAGGCAGTCTTTGTTCTGGTTCCTAGCTGCCATCTGAATACTGCACTTCTGTAGGGAGCAGTCAGGCCGTTTCTTTTTTAAATAACTTAGAAAACAGCTAAAGGTTTCAATTTACCACATTTAGAATATAACTCTAAATGTGACATTTCAGCACTGCCTAAAATTATACAGCTTCAGAAGAGAAGCTCTGATCTTCATGATCACTTTAAAAGCTGCAGTTCCAAAAAGACATCCTTTTATTCCTTCATTAGTTAAGCAAAGGAAGAGAAATCAAGCTGTTGTGGCAACATTTATAAAAAGAAAACTCACAAGACAATAACATTTAAATAAATACAAATTACTAGAGAAAAAACTTTAAGGTACTTGACAAAGCAAAGGAACAAAGTCACAGATTCTTTTTTTGTGTGCGCTTTCAGATGGTTTTAGTATTAAAGTTTGTATTGCCAAACCATATTCACAGCACCTTAATTTTAAGAGTTAGAGGAGCTACTTGAATATAAACACAATTTGTGAATATTCAATATCACTCCCAAGGCATATATCTATTATTCATACAAATTAATTTTATTTTTTTTTACTTAGGTGCTCTAAGTTTTCTCTGATGTATCAAGAGAAAAAAAGAAGTTTACAACTCTCTTGGTGTCAACAGCTTTGCCGAGACCTGACAAAACTATCAAGTCTGCTAGCAGACAGCTTTATGAGACTTTCAAAATCTCATTATTTCCACTTTGAGGCCTGAATGTACAACCACAATTAAACGTAAAATTTTCTGGGTGACATACATATTTATATTATATTATATTATATTATAAAGAACACACATCGAGAACGTTTTGGTTATTTGGGACACATTGTAGCACTGCCAGCCCCAAATCTTAATAATACTAATACCCTGATATTTTAAATAAGTGACTCCTCTCATTCAAATTAGTCTTAAAATGAGATTATATAAAAATAGTGTGTGTGCATGTACATGCTATCTGCTTTCTAAGACTTGTTAAGCTTAGTGCGGTTCAAGCTTCTTAGAGAAGTCAGCAGGGACAGAAACTTTTTTAAAAAGCTGAGATTCTCACAAGCAATCCTAGGGACAAATCCTTAAAAATACATGTATCAGGAGACTTGCAACCCTGTGGTTACCAGCAGAGCACTTTCAACTGTCCATTTGTAGGACATGAAGCTTAGAGGGTATCTAAGAGCTTATGCATTCCATCTCCACTGGGATGTCTTTCACCCTAATTCAGAGACTTAACTGAAAAGTTGTGTGGTGGTCACTTGCCATGTTTGAGAGCTGTGCCAAACTGGCCCTGCTGAAGTCCTTGATCTATCACACCAGGATCTGGCAAAGAAACATGTTCAGCAGCAGGATATTTTTTTGTGGTGAGGGCTAAGAGCTGAGATGCAATCCCTTAGTACTCTAAATGAAACATTTGTAGGACAGACTCTTCAAACTCAAATATGTTTGACAAAGATTTCTCTAGGGATTGGGTTGAGTGTGTGAAGAGGCAACTTGTGCCTTGCAACTCCATAGCTATCCCTATAGCTTTACTTAAAAAATTAGCAACTGGCATCTTATTTTCAAGTCTCCTATCAGTTCTCTCTATGACACGGTTTGCAGCAGCATCTCTCTGAATGGTGCCCTTATAAAACAGATCTGCAAGATAGCACTGCAAAAAAGAGATGAGGACCAACTATTTCTAACTTACATAATTTTTTAAAAAAATTAAGAGTGTGGCTCCACAATCAGTGTAACTGGAGGGAACAAGGAGCTGCTTCACGGGTGACAGGGAGCAGGAACTTCTGAAGGCAGTTTTGCTGCTGAGGCAGGCTAACTGCATGACTAGGCTCTCAGCTCCTTTAGCACTTTTAAAACAGAACTTTAGATCATAAAAAGAAACCAACCTAGCAGACAACCACAAAACCCCCATCCCCCAGAGTCAAAGAAAAATTAAATTTACCTAAAATACATTATTAAATTAGCAGAGCACTGTAGGACAATATAATAGACCCAATTTGGTGTTACTTTCATTTTTGTCCATAGCAGGTCCACCAATGTTACAAATACCAGGTTATAAAATTAAAATCTATGTTACTGCCTGTGCACCTTGTGTTAGCTCAGTACAGCCATTTGAACATGGTTGAACACCATGAAATAACAAGAAATAACAAAAAAACGTTATTGCTTGCTTAAACTAGAGGTCTGCTGAGGCTTTCCTGCATTTGTTCCATGTGTACATGTTTTCAACACAATTATAAAATCAGCATAGTTTCTGTAGTATCAGATGACTCCTGATAGTTTAGTTATCACAGATTTCTAGTATAAATCAATAGGTAACACTTGCAAAATGGATTTTCTAATCGTATTTAGAACTTGTTACAGTGACTAATGGTTTGCAATATTTCCTGAATTTTTATATCCCCTAGACAAAAGAAGTTTTTAATAAGTTACAAAGTTATTCATCTTGGAAATTAATGTGTTGTATTTTGTACATGAACCAAGACAATCAAGCCAATCCAGTAAACACACTGCAGAAAATAAGTTACCCATAATTAGGGTTTGGAAAAAGTCATTACAAGTTGTGTAATAAATGGTATTCATCACTCCCACATATTCATTATAGCCACATAGGTTTTTCCAGTAAAGATAAAAATATAGTTGCCATTCTACTAACATATTTATATACACCACACCCTTTCATGTTTGTGAAAAATCATTACTGGCTTGGAAAAGAAGGGCAGACAAAAGGATGACAGTGCTTCAGTGCTTACTTTTGAATATCCTTGGAAATAATGTGGAATATTGCATGTGCTTACTGAAAATACCCATGTAAAATAACTTGAATGTGATGGATTCCAGTTGCAAACATATACATATGCCAGAAGGTGATCTCCTTCTCTGTGCACGGTATGGAAAAATCATCATTTTCCATAATCTCCGTCAAGCTTCTATTCAAAATGTAATGGACCAAGGCTGAAAAGATTCTAAGAGATGTAAAAGCCCTCTAGTCATTTATGATGAGAGAACTTTTTTAAAAACAATCTTACATTCCCTGGGTTCACAAGAAAGTGCATCCTAAATGGGCCCTCAGGTGAATCAACACGACCCAAAGGGAATGCTCCTCCCTGACTAGTTTTTGTTCGATTGCACACATGTTCAATAAACATTTATTCTGCTGATTAATCAAAGTCTTGTTTGATTACCACCGAAACAGTTAGTTTACTAGTCTACTTCTTGCCAACTGAAATTGCTGTCACTGGCTTACCTTGTAAAGTTTCAGGGCTGCCTCATGCCTGTGATTGGTGGTATGTAAGCGCAATTTATCCACGCTGTTGGTGTAGTAGTCACAGGCGTTACATTTTAGGTGAACTGGGTTGCCAATGGCAATACACTTCAGCCTCCACTCATTAGTTTTGCCCCCTTCTTTAATGTGAGCCACCAGTTGATATTTCTGCATATGTTTGTCAGTCTTGCAGTGGAGCTGGAAGTTGGCTTTTAGCTGAGTGTTGTAGTTACAGAGCTTGCACTGGTAGATGTCTCCAATTACAGCCCTCCACTCCTCTTCAGGGAGTGAGCGCTCGCTGCTCACATGCACACTTAGGGCCTCCAGGCTGTCAGAGGTGAATTTGTTGCAAACAGCACACTGGAATAGCTTCAGCGTTGGGTCACTGATATAAGGTGACAGCTCTCCCGCAGTAAGGAGGGACAGGTCATCACCCATTAGCTGACCACTGGCAAGCCGGATTTCAGGCGGCAGCTCATTATTTACTACAGTGAAGAAAAAAAAAAAGAGAAAAAAAATATGAAAAAATAAAAGGGAAAGTAGAGACTGGCAAGCATAGCACACACACAAAGGAATCCGTAAAATAAAGCCTTGACAAGGAGTTTGCTTTCTCTAGAGCTTAAACTATAAAAAGCTGTAATAGGATTGAATCAAGATCAATTACAATCATCCCTTTCAACTTCTAAATTCCCTCATCAGATAGCTTTAATTACTCCTACTGGGCATGATGTCATTCTGGAATTTGTATTTTCAAAGACATGAAAGTTGATCAATAAAATAACAAAACAGCAAAGCTTTTGTAATTTAAAAGCCTAGATTAACTTACACGGCACTAATTGTAGTTTTGTTATATCCTTTAAATTATGCTGGAGGTAGGTCAATATATTATATATATTTACAACATAGTAATTAGAATAAGCATATCTATACCAATTTAGCTACTTTTGGTACTAGGCCTCAGCATTCCT
>JAAGNO010005195.1:18192-20692 GCA_033439905.1 Ceryle rudis | reverse complement strand
TGGTATCTGAAATGGCTAAAATGACTGCCTAATTGCTCCTGAATCACACAGCATAAAGCTTGGTGTGTAACTTTAATTGTTTATGAGATCCAGATTAATTATGCTCATGGCACACATGCAATTTAAAAAAAAAAAAAACCACAAACAACTTTTTAAATAATCTCATCACAAAGAGCATTAAAAACTAATAATTCTCTAATGAGTCCAGAGACAAGCATGTTTACCTTCCCATTTAGCAAATATGCACACATTGTTTATGCATCCTGAAGAAAGCCTGCACATCTAATGAACACTCATCCTAAAACCTTATCTACAGATTACAAGTGGCACAATGATAGTTACACCAGAAAGCAAATTCCAGCTATCGGTAGAGGACTGGTATAAATGTCTTCATACTGGTGTCTCTCAACTCTGACACAAAAGGATAAACAATGCTGGTATAAAGTGTTTTAGACGTATCCATTCAGCAACTGCACTCTTGAGACAATTTCAGTCACATAAACATGCTTGCAAGTGTGAAGACACACACACATACACAAACACACACATGGCTGGCATCAGCATGCACAAGAAGTTTTTCAGACTGTTGCAGAGGAAAAGAGGCAGTAGTAGTTCTGTTTTCCAGCAATGATACAGAGATGCATACGAAGTAACTCTGTCCTACCCAGACCCATGAAAGGATCAGTTAGGGTAAAACCCCATTCATAGGCAAAACTAACTGATCAAGAAGGAGTTAATACAGTAAATGGAGTCAGATGAAACTGCTTAAAACTATTCTAGCCCTATCTGTGGCTTTCCATTTAACCTTTGCTGATTGAAGCAAGCTCTACCCATACTGCAGTATATCACAGTATACCACAGCATCATAGTGTCCAGCATGTACACAAAAAATGTTGCCAGCGTAGTTGTGGGCACGCACACTCTACTGTGACCAGGATGGCATTTATGAGCATGAAATAATTTTAGGTAGATACAAACTGGGTTCTTCACCATAGTGTCTCTCCCTTCTTCCCACACCCCTATGGTCAACAGTCTTGCTGTTGCAATTTCCAGTCTTAAAAGATTTAGCAGAACTGAACTACATTTTAAGATCTTCCATCACATAACCAAAGTAAAAACAAAAAAAATTTTAAAAACCACAACAAAACCAGCACAGTAACAAGTGTCATAACATCTTTTCTGTTACTTAAGCAACATTTTTAAATAAACTGAACATTTGTAGTTATCGGTCTCCTTACAGAACTTCAGTGTTAATCAGACCTAAACAATGACATCAGCCCTCTGATCATAATTATATAAACAGGAATATATTTCATTCCAATTAAAACAAATACTAAATCTTTGAACTGAGGAGCAACACAGAGAAACCATAAAGTCTATTTCCATACTTGAACTGCTTACAATCTTTGTGGCCATGTTTGTTATAAGATTAGGTAAATGAAAACATTATACCTCGATGAGAAATTAAAGATTACTGGGATGATTTACTGATTGTATGTAACATATGATGGAACATACCGCCATTGGAGGTTACAGAATCTTCAGTACTGAAAAAGAAAAAAGATATCTCCCCCCAGGGACCTTCTATGAGAGTTCTAACAAAGTTTTACAGAGTCATAGCTAAAAAATATCACAAGGACTGTCTCAGAATCAACATTATCCCACAAAGCCTCTACAATAGATTTCAATTCTCTTTAAAAAAAAAAGCAATCAGAAGTGTGCAGTAATACTTCCTTCTCATATGCAAAACAAAACAAAACAAACAAACAAACAAAAAACACCACAAAAAAAATGCATATATATTAAGCATGTATCGGTATACCCTTAAGATACCAACGAAAAAAAAACCCAGACAAATCTCTACTAGTGCTCTCAGATGAGTTCGTAGAAATACATACCTGCCGCTCTGCTTAGTATTTAAAGTTCTCTCAGTAATTCACAAGGCCACTAACTTTGCCCATCTAAATCTTTTTCTCGGAACTAACGGCCAGTATGAAAAAAAAAAAAAAAAACACAACAAACCCACACCAAAAAAACCCACCCAACAAACAAACAAAAAGAAAAAAAAAATAAACCCCAAACCTTAAATTGCTAGCCTCTGCTTTCCTCCTGGAGAAACTGTGCTCTAAACTCTGCTCAGCTAAATTACAAAAACCCACCTACAGACAGATTTGCTAATGAAAAGGGGGTGCTTTCTGAACAATAGGAGAATTCCTCTGCATTTAGAATGCAGAGTTCCCATTAGAACAAAGAAACACAAATGCCAGTTTTACCTCTGTTTTTTAATTGAGATTGTCCCAGCCCTCTTCTACGGTCCAGTGAGACAGTGTTTGTGAAATGATTAAAAAGAACGTGATCTGATCAAGAGGATGGAATAATGGGAAAGGAATGCTAGGTTAGCCACAGTGCTAAGTGCTGGGAAAGAAGACCAAGAGGCTTCTTAGCCTATTGTTTTTATTCCCATCTGCTTTTTAGCCATCTCATAACACTTTTGATTCTC
>JAAGNO010005195.1:10692-15692 GCA_033439905.1 Ceryle rudis | reverse complement strand
ATTAATCTACAAATCAATCAGATCCTGTATTATAACACACACAATATACACTATGAAAGGTTATGTAAATTACACTCAATTTTACAAGCATGCCATTAATGAAAAGAGCCCCCATGCTTTCCCTTTTCACCCCCAAAATCCCTATTAAATTTGGAAGTTCAAGTTAATAATTCTGCTAAATATAAACCCTAGCTATTGAATCCATATTCTTTTATTCCTTTAAAGAAATTTTCTGCATCAATCATTTACAGAATGAATAAATCATATTTACTCTGTTTATTCACATGTCAATACTCCCAATCTGTAAAGCTTTCATCATTTAATCTCTTTAACTCTGACCAAAGTTGGTTTACAATAGATGTTGTTTTACACTCACATGGAACTAAATTAAACAGAAGCAGTTATAAAATTACTCCTAATTGTGTTCATGAAAAAATCACACTGCCTGGAACAGTCACCTGTTCTCAAGCACTATGAAAGAGATCATTTGCATTTACAGCTTTTATGAAAAAATTACAGAAATGTAGGGATTTTCTTCATTAAACTTATAATAATTTTTAAAAAACCCAACATAATATTAACATAAGTATACAAAAAATACTTTAAGAATATAAAATATAATAGTATAATCTTATAAAGAGTGAATGATCACAAACTCTGTGATTTTACTGAAGACTGAATGTGTCCTCTGTCAGCACATCCAGAAGGTATGACTGAATTGCAGAATTCACAAATGACGACTAGGGAGCCAAAGTGGCTCCACAATATTCACCTAACTTCTTTGTTGTCTCAAAACAGGATGGCAAATAAATGTTACGGTATGTTTTTCTTTGCCTAATACTAGCTTGCTTGCGTAAGAAATGCTGTGATTCTCTTTCTAAAAGTTACCACAAGGCAGATGTTCAAGCAAACATTCCACTTCTCAGGGATATACTAGAACTCCAGATGACTTCAGAAAGAGTTTTGATGAAAACAAAAACTAAAGAATCATGCTTTTGAGCACACTAACAGGAGTACAAGAGTATTCAAATTAATACAAAACAAAACAAAACAAAAAAAACCCCACACAAACCTCTGGGCATTTTAAATAATGTTAAATATTTAAATCTTACTCAGTATTAAAATCAGCCTGGTCAGTGAAAATACAGGATGTTTTTTAAACAGTTTAGTTATTAATAAAGCATTTGGGTTTGGTTTTTTTTCTAGAATATTATAATGGCAAATTTGTTTTGTATTGCCAAGATCAGCTGGGCATTTTGTTTTTATTATGCATAGTCTTTTGTCTTTTTTTTGCTCTGCAAGTTAATTTGACTGCTGTGCATAAGTGAAGTGAGCAATTCAGTAATTAACTTCTGTGTTTTAAAATGTATGAACTTTAATTAGATTTCATTATAAACAAACAAATGTCAACCATAATTATAAGCTCCTTGGTTTAACCACATATTATCCCTTTTCAAACAAACTTGATGTCAGACAAATTAAAGTCAAGCAGCCAGCAATTCTGAGTTGAATTTTACATGATCTGCCAGTAACCTGATTACTTTAACTTCAATATCATTACAGGAAAAGTATTTCAGGAAAAATAATTACAAGAATTCCAACAGGAGACAAGCTTAATTGTATTGATTCAAAAGATGCATGTATATAGGAATCATGATGAAGAAATCATGTTATCTTAAATCTACTGTTACTATTAAAATTATATTGTCTAGCATGAAAAAGGCAATTTGAGATTGGTGACTGGAAAAGCAGAGATACAGAACTGAAATAATTATCTTTAAGCCTTTATACTTTAAGCAACAAAATACCAATGTGAAACAACTTCAAGGCATGAAGGTTTGCAGGTTTATTTACTGACTGGTGTATCTATTAGTACCAGGAACAAGTGGAGCTGTCAGGACATAATGAAGGTAAATGATTAGTTAGCACAGAGACTGAGCTCTTCTTCAATGCAATAAGAGTTAATTAAAGTTTACCACCAAACATCAACCAAAACAGGATGTTGATCAGGTTTCAGCATTAAGTGCAAACAGACAATGGTTGGCAGCAATTAGTGCAGCTATCAAATGACATGCATTGATAATTATACATTTAAAACAGCTAAAGGGCTTGTGGAAGGGAGGGAAGAATCTCATCAGCTTCTTTGACTACATGCAGTCACAAGGTGCAGGAAACAGGTATCAGATATTTCACTTCAACACTGTAAATCAATAGAATTAAACAAAACAAACCAAAAAAAAAAGTTGTACAAGCACATTATCTGAAAGAGGACAGTTCACTGTACATGAAATGGAAGAAATCTGCAGATGACTCCTAACAAAGATAAGTACAAGTTAGATTAAATAAATTACTTTGCTGCTGCCACTCACACTGACATACATAAACAGAGAAGTGTTTGGGGTTTAAAGGCTGGTGGCTGCAGCTTTATCCACATTTCTATGCCAGACTCGAGGTTACCTGGTATCTTTAGTCCCTGTGGCCATGTTCATAGCACGAGAAGGCCCAGAAGGACCACGGGCCTGAAGCCCACGACCACAAAAGGTAGTTTCACGTGTTAGCTGCAAGCCCGCTTGGAGGAAGCCTGGGCTTACCAGAGGCAATTACCTGATATCTGAGTCACAGCCTGAGGCTCTGCCACACATCCCCTGCTCTCCACCCCCTCCGATCAGCAGATGTGATAGTTCTGCCTGCTCCCAAAGTTATGCCCAAGTTTTGGGAAAGAAATAGGGAGTGAGAGCTTTCTATCACAAACACTGTGCACCGCATAATAACAACACAAGACATGCTGATAACCCAGAGCACAGCAAGGGCTGGTGTGTCCTACACCCATGCTCTGCTCCGTTTCAAAGGCCTTGTGTAATGGTGGCAGCTCCCAGATCACTATATAGCCAGTACCAAACTTATTCTTCTTCTCAGCCTTCCAGAAAATCCAAAGGAAAGATGATAAACTTGCAGCAGCACCTCTAATAGCTGCACCAAACAAAGGAAAAACTGCTCTGAGCCCAGTGCTGGCAGCCTACTGAACCCCTGCAGCACAGATCGCTGAAGTTAAACCCCCCCCATTTCTGCAATATCAGGCACACAGGAAGTACAGCAAAACAGGTAAATATCCCTTCCATAGGCAAGCAGCCATTATTAACTAGTGTAGCCAGCCAGAAAATTATCTGCACATGTCTAATATTCGGACAATTCCTCAGTAACCGCTCCACACACAAGAGATGGAATAACTCACTCCCGCTCACTCCTCTTGGGCTGGCATAGTGTAGGTAATGGGATTTCCTGGTTAAACAACCCCACAGTTCCGCTGTGAATATTCCTGAATAGGTCTGGCAAGTAGGATTCCCACCTCAAAGAAATCATTATTTTTTCAGCATTTTTATGGACAAGATAGTGGGAAAAGCACCCTGCTCTTCCCAGGTATGTAATGGGAAGCAAGACGAGGCTTACCAGAAGACAAATAACAGGTTACCAAGAAAGCTAAGCTGTGACAAATAAAAACCCAATGATGAGAGGGACAAAGGGGTTAGACAGGAGAACTCATTGCTGAAGGATACTGTTGAGACTGTGAACTTACCAAAGTTAAAAAACAGAATGGAAACTGTCTGCAAAAATTGTCCAGAGTTATTGTAATGAATGTGAATTGAGGAAAAAAAAAACCCCAACAACCAACAACCAAAGAAACACAAACCACAACAAACGACAACAACAACAAAATGTAAGGGATATTAAATGTTGCTCTTCAGAGCTCTAAAATATTTGCATTTTCAATCACAGTAAGGCAGACATATACAATAGGTTATCCTACATCTGCCTACTGTGATATTCTTCAGAAGCATCTTGTACAGACCAGTCAGACAGAGGAGAGACGGGCTACACCAGAGTCTCTGTTTGGCAACCGATTCTATGATTCTACAGTATGAATTACACCTCTTGAGTAAAAGTGTCTGCAGCAGGGAGACTGTTCTTTTCTTTTATTTGAACCAACCCATGCAAAAAAGATCATCAGCATCAGTTCTTATTTAAATAGGTTGCATTCATTTCCACTGTGTCAAATTCAGAAAACCTTATTTTAAGATTGTGAGGACAACATTTACTTTAAATGCACTTTTTCTTTCTAGAAGTGAACCCAAGGACATATGCAAAATTCATTAAGATGGATTTTGTTCTAATGTTGACTACCAGTTGCAATTTTTGTTGGAATGTGTGTACGTCCACATTGCTAAAATTATTTTAATAAAATGCCTCAGTGTTTTGCATAGTTTCTGGGCTGCTGCCTAGCGCAGTTCTACAGATTTTATTTTTTTTTTCCCCTAACAAACCTCATTTTCCCAACTAATTCTGTTATGCTAGGGATTTGTGCACAGAGTTGGCTAATCCCAGTATTTCCCTAGAGCTGCATCTAAGCTATGGCCCACTCCCAACACAAAAGTGTCTCCAAAAGCCCTTTTGCCCCCTTCAGCACTGATACACTCATTGGTCCTGACATTTTCACTTCAGCCATGACAAATGAGCTGATGGCTGTGATCAGATTGCACACGAGGACTGCTTTATCAAAGACGTATCATTAACTCTCATCACTGTCTTCTATTATGACTCTTTTGGTCAAATCTGTTGTGAAAATGCAAGTCAGTTTAAAAAACATAATCTAAACATAGCAACAAGCAAACTTCATTAAAAAGCAGAAAAGAAAACCAGACTCAGACAGGATCAGAAAGAGACTAGCGTTAACTAAATGTTTCTCTGGGGATTTAAGTAACTGTACTCAACCTCTGCCCCAGTGCAAACATGGCAGTTGACCGTCTTCGAAAGGTCCCCACCCCCATCGTGGACTGCAAGAACTACTTTGCCTTTTTTAGAGAAACAAAAATAAAGCAGCAGCAATCAAATATGACTAAAAACAAAGTCAACGTCTTTTGGTGTGGGTTTTCTTCTTTTCTTTTCTTTTCTTTTCTTTTCTTTTCTTTTCTTTTCTTTTCTTTTCTTTTCTTTTCTTTTCTTTT
>JAAGNO010005193.1:1603-17931 GCA_033439905.1 Ceryle rudis | reverse complement strand
CGCCGTACAAGGTGACCCCGCGGCGGCCTCAGCTCCTTCCTTCCCCCCCCGGGGTCGCGCCGGCCCCCTCAGAGCCCAGCGGTCACCACCGTACACAGGACAGGGGCCTGTAAGCGAGGCAGACGAGTTTCTTAAGAGAGTATTCGTCCATGTTTATTATATAGGCCGCAGGCACAAAACAACACAGAGATCAGAAACTGATTAAGCAGAACTGGAGGAGCTGTGGCCCAAATTTTAACAGTCCACGTTCACCTGGTGGTTTCTTCAGAGTAAGCTTGGGGCTGTTCTGTAGCTGGATACCTCTGTGCCTGGAACAGGAGGCAGTGCAGCTCAGCGCAGGACTGAAGGGAAAAGGGGCCAAGATGATGCCGGTTTTTTCTATCGTAGTAAACAAAACCCAGGAAGGAGCAAGTGCCGTTTCAGCTATAATCCCCCTTGCACCTTCTAGAATAGCGTTTAGAGAAAAGCATTCATCTATTAACTCCTCAGTCTAGCAGGAGTAGTGAAGGATGTTTTATCTCCTCCGATTAACTTGGACCAGGTCTTTGAAAAAAAGGGACGCTTTAAGTAACAGTGTACTTCTCTCAGCAGTAGAAAAACGGAATTGCAAGGAGTGTAGGAATCACAGGCTTCACTTCGTGACTCTAAAACAGCACATTCAAAAGACAGATGATTTGTTTAGTATTTAAATAGGCTGTAGGCAGAACACCTTAACTCTTAGGTGCTGGTCTTTGTTTTCTGATCATCCTCCTGCTCTGGCCCGGTGATGGAAAGTCACTCTTACAGGTACAGCACACAGCAGAAAAATTACCACTCTAAATACAAGTGTTTCAAAACCATTCAACCGAAACCAAGCGAGTATTCGAAGATGCAAGTCAAACTTCCCACTTCACATAGTTCAATACAGATATTGCAAACATTTAAATAACTTCTAGTACAAATTACTATTGATCTATAAAAAATAAAAAGCTCTGGGACCACATTCTGATGGTCAAAGTTTTCTACCACCCTTTTAGCAATAGGTATAAACAATGGCTTTGCCTTCCTAGCTACATTGGCCTTGTTCAAGTATAATGAAGCATTCATTTTAATAAAACAAAACACCCCACACACATTTATTCAAATAGTTTACAACCTGAAGTGAACAAGGATATCTAATGATTAATAGAGCCACTCTCCATCAAACTTTTGTTACAAAAATCAATTACATCATAGATAAAACCATAGCACATAGTGACATTTGCCCATCAATGACCAGTTACTGCCCTATGGGTCAGTAAGACACCAAGAGTGAAGATGCCATGGGTAGGGATCAAAAGCTCTTACTGTGCACGCTTCCTGCCCACACCCCAAATTCTAGTTCGGCATTCAATACAGTAAAAAAAAAAACAAAACCAAAATTGTCATCTTAAAAATGTATTTTTATGGTGACAAATTTCCCAACTGCAAGTCACTTCTCTTTCATGTGCAAGGTACAGAGAAAAACAGTCACACATTTTTATTTTCAGATCTCCAAGAAGAATGTACAGTAGGAAATAAAGGTTTTTCTGCTTTTAATCTACTTTACACCAAAAGTGTGACCCTCTGCAGCACTACTGTCTTTTCATATGCATAGTCTGGAGCAACCAAAGTGCCAAAGTGTGAGGAGTTTACTGTAGCATTCTGATATTGCAAATACACCACCTTAGCCAAAGCATCTGATGTTCAATCACACTGGTGTTATTTCCTCCACGAATGAATGCAGATGTAGCACATCATTAAACTAGCTGAAATCCTCTATAAAACAATGGTCAGAGCATGCTAAATTAGGCTAGCATAAAAATTAATTGAAACACAGTTCTAAGTAGCATATGATGCATGGCTTTAATATTCCTTTTTGCCTACAAGACACATGCACACTTAATATTTTGATTCTCTAATGTTAGAACAAGCACCTTAAGGATATGCATGATTAAAAAAAATAATAGCCAAGACAAGTAGTAGAAAATGCATTTTATTTATATGGAAAAGGCTACATTTAAACTCGTAAAAGGTCTGTGATAGTGTTATCTTGCCCACATGTCAAAAAAGAGTTGTGAATAGCAACGAACCGGTTACTTATCTTTCTACATAGCAGTGCAATTAGTTCACATTGCAATAAAATTAACTCAAGTATGCAAAAGAATCAAACCCAAGTGTTTCTCAATAATCAGCGTACAACGAATTACAGTGCAAAGATCATTTTAAGAAATCTGCAGTCAGTCTTTAGAGTATCCTAACAGGTGGGATACTCCAATTTCATTACTAGCAGTTGTATCTTGTCAATACTGTGCACAAGCAAGTCTACAATGAAATGACTTACATGGTAAATAAAATAGTCTACATAGTAAAAGAAGGAGGAAAAAAAACAAACACCAAAATATGTAAGTGAACTAACAAAATGTAATTTTAGCACACTTATGAAACAGACAACATCCTTTAAGGACACACATACAGTATTCATCACATTAAACCAGCTACTTTTTCGAGCAAAAATAATTTGGTTGCTTTACAACTGCATTATGGATCTCATAGTCTGAAGATCCAGATGTCCAATTCCTAAAAACCATAATAAATGTATTCTGCAAAGCATACAAAGAGGATAAATATTCTTATCACAGTCATAAGGTTATTTTTGGAAGTTTGTTCTCCTTTGCTCCAGAAACACACTTACATGGGTGAAAAATAATTCAAGAGGCATCATGACACATTGAAACAGTAAACTGTGCTCCATCTCCTTCTAACTTTGAAAAAAGGCTAGAATTTACAGTACTCTGTGGTATATGAAAAAGTCTTCACAAGTTTACATTGCATATTTCTGAGTCCATTCTCTTGCGTGTCTGTTGTATCTGTACGTGCAGAAAGAAGGCATTACAGTAAAAAGCTGTTAGTGACATGCTGACAATGGCCACATATTTAATTAACACGGGTGTTATTGAGCTTCTCACCTCTTGGCATTGCTTCAATTAACACCAGAATAGTCTAAAAGCCAAGAAACACCTACCCACTGTATGTTCAGTTTCTAAGGTTACCCACCAGAACTATTTAGACTCAAAACTCGTCTCACAGGTTTGTATTAAAATGTGTATCATTGTGCATACTTAATTTCCACTTCACAACTGGTTCCCTTATTTGTACCTCAACAGGGGTTTGTTGACAATTATTCCTAAAGGTGTACAACAGCCTGACAAAGCCCATAGCTTAGCTGCATAAAATTCAGTATAAGACACTGGTTTTCAAAAGGGTGGGGCTAGCAGGCGCAGTGATTTTTGCTAGTCTCTGGTTTGCACTGCCATCTGCATTTCAGAACTGGAAAGGAATATTTTCTGAAAAGCATCTTAGATTTTAAGTCTTGGGTCTTTTCCTTCTGCTATGAAGCTGATTAACACTCCCAAAGGTAAATGTCTTTAGAAAGTCGCTAACTTCCCCTCTGGTCCTTACATTTGTTACACTCTACTCTTTAGATTCACTTTCTTCTGGGTCTTCCAGAGAAAACACTGTAGAGTTTTTCAATCCATTTCTTAAGATCAGTACTCATTTACCCAGCACTCATGTACTAATTGGTATTCTTTTTCAGGATATGCTACTGTACAAGTCTTCATATTTGTACTTATACTAAAATACCCATAGAAAAATGCTCAGGGGTAACCAGTCATATCTTTCATTTCCTAAATCCGAGATTAAAAAAAGCGAGTCATCTCATAGGTGATCAGCATAAGAAGATCAAGCTATAGTCAAGACTATCGGTTACCTCGATTTCTCTAGTAATGATTAAATTCAGAGTTTTGGAGATAAATATCCCTTGTTCCCTTTCTTCACAAACAGGAGGCACAGTAGCCGAAATCACTACTAAGTAAGTGGGTGGACGAAAACTGGGACACAACTTGGGAGAAGCTGAGGCACAACATCCTCAACTTGATCACTACCTGCATTGCAGCACAAGCTACAGAGTTTGAGCACTTCAGAATCGGGTTATGTGATTGGATTGTATCAGACAAACTGTCAGAAAAAGGCCATTTTAATAATTCTTACTCTAGGGAGAGAAATACTAGACCATAGACTTCCATACAGCATCTACAAAACTCCTCCTCTATCCAGTCCTCAAGGAATACTGAAATCTTCACTGGCACTGTGGGGTGTGTGTGATGAGCCACAGGCCATTAGTATGCACTGCAAGAAGTCTTCAATGGCTCACTACTAAAAAAATAGGCATCTAACAATTTATCAGTCAGTTAATTCAGAAAGTCAATTCTTCTGGGTATCACAAACATTCCACAGAATCTGGAGATTCTGAGATCTTGCAATTAAAGTGGTTAACAGCAAGGTTACTGAAAAGCAGCTTAAGTACCAGTGATGAAAAGCCTGCCCCTTACTAAATCCATAACCTCTCCTGCAGCTTGAAGAAGTCAGATAAATAGTGGTGCTTAGGCTGTTAATGAATGTGGAGCATGGCCATGACTAATTTACTGACAAAGCCACCAGAAAATTTGTAGCAGATCCATTTTGGGGAAGGTTATTCCATTCTTGGCAAATCTCGACTGGATGTATTTGGAGAGCCTTAGAGACTCCTAGTCCTTGTTACCTAGAGCAGCACAGTTAAACAACATCTTCCAGTGGTTATACGATAGCATTACAAAACCCTCCTTAGGAGCAATATACAAGTAGCTGCCAGCAAGCCTTAAGACTCAACTTCTGGAAATGAAGGTGGTTTCACATTGTAAGACCCCAGAGCAGATGTTCTGGTCAGTATAGTACTTTTAGAGTTAAAATTTCTCAAATTAAAATCAGGTTTGGTCCATAAGCATGTAATACTTCAGTTATGTGCTATCCATATTACCTTCCCAAGATTAGAAACTTCCTGGAAGTTCTACAGCAGTTCCAGAAAGTGAAAAAGGTTATTTTTTCCTCTGCAACATTCTGCAAATTGCAACATGACAGTGGTTCTTAGCACTAAGAAGAGCTGAATATTAGTCTATCCTACATAAATAAAATGCTGTCAAAAAAAATTATTTTTTTTTTGTTCATACCTAACATATTACTTAAAGGTGCAGGTTTTACAACCAGAAAAAAAAAAACAGTAGCAACAAACTCATATTTGGGACATCATATCTATTGCATGAAAAATCAAGATGAAAGGCAAAAGAGTGAAGGGATTTTATGCAACCAAGTACAAAAAATAAGTACCCAACAGCTGTGTATGCCTACAGTTTTCTCCTTGCCATTCCACTGATCTGTATTTTAAAGACTTACAAGTCTAATCCTGTAAAAATCTATGAAAATAATATCTTTAAAAGTCAAGACAGAAGGTGCATAGTGGATAGCCATCTGCAAGTACCACGCAAACAATTAACATATATGTTATACTCACTTTTCCTTGTCTGACTTGTAGATCTGTGCAATATCCGGTACTAACGGATCATCTGGATTAGGATCACAAAGTAAGGAGCATATGGACAATAAAACTAAATAAAAGAGACACTAGATTAAATGAGTTAGTTTGCTTTATTTCTATAATCTTTTAATATATTCCAGTATACTGAAGCGGGGTGGTGGAAGTGAGACTGGATGTTAGTATTAAGCTTTCATGTAGCAGTTCTGCACAGAAATGTTTACACAGCATCATTTTCCTAGGTCCCAAGTAGGCCCCACCTGCTACTAGCCTAGAGAACTTGCAACCCATGGGCCTGTGCCTTTTGTAATGATCTCTCTGCCATGTTTCAACCTGTGAACATTAAACCAACTACAGACTACATTGTTACCTATAAATATTTGACCAAACTAAGCCCTTCCATCTACAATTATTTAAGGGAACTCCTACCACCATGCAATACTCTATTGGTGCATGTTAAGATAAGGATAAGCACCTTTTTAAGAAGGTGCATATGCTTCTCCAATTGTGTGCTGACAGTTACTGCCTCCTTCGTATGAACATTTCACTTAAATTGCGACCTACATTTTGGGCAAATACTTCATCAGCATTATGTGCAAGTATTCACTTCTAATTCCATATTCGTTTCCCGGTATTGAACCAAGAATGTTTGATTTTCCTAACATTTTTTGGTCCATATTTTTCAAGAAATTTCTGGTTTTATACTCAAAACTAATATGAATACAAGAATACATAGTTAAATGCATTGTGAAAGGGAATTTGATGCTACCATAAGAATCTGCTGTAGAATAGGATTTTTTTTTTTCCTTGCTTTGTGTTGTTACTGAAGAGCACGGACTAACACCTACTTTCAGAGGTAGTGAGTTCGACCACTTCACACTGGCATATTTCATTTCATGACAAATACACCACTGATATTAGAAAATCAAGTTAAGAGTACTTGGTCATACCAATCAGAGGTTGTAATCCTTCAACTCAGTAAAACAAGAACTATAAAGAAGAAGCTTCCACAAGCTGCTGAGCTAAGTTCCAGTTTATGAAATATATAATGTGCGAGCACACTAGAAGCACGCCGTCAGAACACAAAAGACCAGCAGACTGCTCTGCTTTAGAACTGAAGGAATGTTAGAATATATTCATTTTTAATTTAATTTTAAAATAGTCATCTTACAAAGGAATGCAAACCAGAACAATTTATCTCATTTTAAAATAAAGTGTAGTTAAGACTTTAGCCAACACAAGGATGCTCAGGCAACCCAAAGAGCCCTCAATAAGCAGCTGGGTAAGCCCACAGACATCAGTATCAGGGTTTTCCATTTACGTCTAAATTAATTTGATTTTGAAGCTCTGCTCATCAGTTTCTCCTCAGTTCTGTATGCACAGTCAGCTATAATACAGAAGCTGTGTTTCAGGCTGATTGGACGCTTAATATCTTACCCAACTTGTTTTATAACATTTCTTTGTCACGCACACAAAATTTATTAATGTGACATTCCAAATAAATCGCACAAGATCTTGGATCATAACAAGAATTCCAATGGAACTTGCCCCTTCTGTAATGTGCAGGAGAAATGAGTTCCCACTTAGTGCAGTGATACACCAAAAAGTGCCATGGCCATGTATATAACTTCATAAAGACATCAGCAAATCTGTGAGTTTACCTTTAGATACAGTCAGAGCTGGTGACCATTGTGATCTCAGGATATCGAGACAAATACTCCCATTACTGTTTATGTTTGGGTGGTATATTTTTGTTGTAAAAGCAATCTGGAATAAATAAATAAAGACCAAATAACATCAAATTATGTTTATTACATTTGAAATTCTTAAAATTGTCCCTTGAGCTCCAGTCACACCAGATCCACTGACACCATTTATTGTACAATATGATCTGTTCATCTACTATTAGCGTGTATCCTATTTCTGGTATTTCTAGTTTTAACTCCCAAAATGAAGCCTCAAAGAACTAAGACACAGAAACAAAGCTTTGGACAAAAGAAATGCGTAAGCTTTGAGACAAAGGACTTACCTTTGGTGGTTTGAAAGGATAGTCTGTTGGAAAGTGTACTGTGAGAAAAAATACTCCCCCTTGATATGCACTATCAGGCTGGAAAACACAAACAAACAAACAAAAACAAAAACACACCAAACAAAACAAACAAAACAACAACAAAACAAAAAAAACACAACACAAATATTAACAATTAATATACTTCAGTTATTTTGGAGCTTCCCTTCCGAACACAGATAACCTCTCACAGCTGTGTATCAGAAAAATCCATTTTTGCCCCAGTACACAGCCCAAGCAATGGGTCAAAGTCCACTATGGGCTGTGTACTGGGAAGGCATGGAAGGAACTGAACCCTCCCACTGGCCTGCAAAGCTACAGTAGAGCCAGCCATGGCTACTACTGCAGTAGCCCAACATGGCTACTGAGCGTTGCCCTTCCTGAGGAGAGAAAGGGAGAGGGAGCAGTGTTTGACTGGTGGAGCTGATCCATCAGCTCCACTGCACCAAGGGAAACACAAAACCCAGTGCAAGTCTTCCAAATCCTGCCTCTGTGCAACACCACAGCTGCTCTGATCCTCCTCCATCCTTAAGCTACAAATATACTTACCTTAAGAAGTGGTTTCTCTTTGCAGATGCAAAGAGTAGGATTTTCCAACATAATTCAGTTGATCATGATGACATCAGGGAGTTTTAAAACACACAACATCTTTGTGACCTGTACAAATCTGTGAACATGCATTTTGTTAGAGAACATGTGCACAGGTTTACGTCCAGGTTGCACACAGTTAATAGATAGAAATAACTTTGCTGCAGTCATCTGTTGAAGAAATCTTTCATTTTTATTAACTAGAAAAGTAAGGGGAAATGTCTTAATCCTAAATGATAGGGAACTGTGCTGCCATTTCTGATTAAGGGAAGGAGAAGGAAACTCCCTCTCATTATTTGGTAAATTTAAAACAGCAACATAGGAAGTCAATCTCAGGAAAGCTGTGGATGATCCATGTTTTGGGGCTTTGGATGGAAGCAAAGGCAGACTTTTTTTTTTTTTTTAATAAAATGTTTACCTTGGAAACGAGCAAAAAGTACAGTTTTAGAGATGAATATAAGAGAGACACAAATAGTCCACTAAGACATGTCATCTTGCACACTCTGAATGCAGTGTTGCGCTGTAAGGCAGGTTATATACAGTATTGCTAAAAACTCATCCTCAGGTAACATCAGAAGGGATTGCCACTGTACTTCCAATGAGATTTGAAAGGACTGCTTGCATGCATACTAATGGATTTGGGAAAATTAAAATAAGCTGAAGATGAGATAAGTTCAGTGTCAGAGAGAAGGCAAAGTGATGTCACACTAAATTTTATGAGTACAGTATATAAAACAAATTCATGATGACGACAGAGAGGAGAAGAGGCAACCCTACTTCCACGCACAAGAAACCAATTCTTAAAGTAAACTTTAGTCCTCTGCTTCCCTCAGGCCATCAGGAAACATACAGGATGTGTATCCCTATTTCCTGGCGTTGTCAAGATAAAGGATTAATGTCCTCGCAGTGTTCTTTTATTATTGTGTCTCAGCAGATATGGCTGAGAATGAGCATCTCGTGCCAACCTCTCTCATCCTTAGCTAGAGAAACCTCAGCAGCCTGAAGCAAATAATATTTTCCACTACAGAATATTAAAGGTGAATTGCAAGCTAGGAGAAAAAAATGGAATTAAAGTTAGGACTTATGTGCTAGTATTTTCTTCACTCAGGTCACCAGAGTCATTCAGGACAGAGATATTATTGGTGGCAATCAGCAAATAAGCTTTTGTTAAGTCTTCTTTGCTGTTTTGTTATTCACTTTTAAGCGGTGAAGAAGAGCAAGGGTCAGAATGACTTTCTCTTGCAAAAAAACCCAGTTGTTAAAGAAAAATGGCGAAAGTGTTAGTATCCTACAACTTTCCACAATCATTTCAGCTGCTACGGAGCCAATGACAAGTTGGACAACAGAGTCCAAATCAGTAACTGTTCTTTCACTGCTTCAGAGCAGCTGTGCTGAAAACGCAGAAATAATCTGAGCAGACCAATCCCACTTTTCTCCACCCCATGATACTGCATTTTAATGGATTAAGTATTGTTTGAAAATTTCAACTCATCCAGTGATTCAGATCACCATCTGAACCAGAGACTTCTTTCCAAATTACTAAGTCCAAAAAGAAAACACAAGGAATACAAACTCCTTACCATGATACTAATAAACATCTCTTCCCTTCGGTCATGTTTCTCTTCTTTTTGCTAAAACTCGTTTCAGTTCTCCCATAAAACTTTCTGTTCTCAAGCTTTACTGTCCTTTCTTAATGTCATTTCCTTGACAAGAGTCATAAACAGGGTCTTCAGAGATCTCCCTCAACCCAAGGAGGGCAGGCCTTTCTCACACAGAAGCCAGAATTACCCAGAATTGCTGGTCCTGAGTTTACAAATGTCATCTGTTTTTTGCCAGAGCCACATCACAGACATAAAATAAGCTCTACCCAAAAACCCTGAAATCACCCTGTGCAACTCCACTCTTCTTTAGTTACCAACTTTAACATCTGACTGAATCCACTCTTCCTCCTTTCAGATGGATGAACCTTCCAGAATTGAAATTACCATCTTCGTAAAGCCAGCTTTTCATTTCGCAGCCCACATCACCAATTCCCAACATGGCAGTCGACCCATTAAGCACCCCTAACTTCATGAAGAGGATGGATTCTTGAACAGGTACAGAAAGAAACTAGTACCAGACTATTAAGAAAGAGAATCCCACCCTAAATCTTTAATCTATACACAGCACAGATGAATTTGGCTGTCATGTTTACAAAAACCCAAATGAATCCTTCCTTAACAAAAAGGGCAACAGGGTCTACTTCCTAAGGGGCATGAATTATATACTTACAGGTCCCATAATGGTTGCTTGCCAATGAAACACTGAAAGTCAAAAAGATACAACAAGTAAGGTATTTTCCAAGCTTTTTATAACCAAAAAAAGGTCAATTATGGCAATGTACTATGAAGAGCTTACGGTCATCTCCCACAGGTCCGGCAGAACAGTGGGCTGGTGGGTCTCGCTGCAGATCACTTAGCTCCTGTAAGAAACACACACACTTGAAAATACACATCACTCAACAGCATCACTTCAAAAGTGAGAACGCACACGGATTTTATCAAATAGACCTGCGACATTTTTAAAGAAATCAACAATTGAAATGCCCACTGATTCTGAAAGAGGGGTTTTTTGCCATATAGGTCTGCAGCTGCAGAGAACACGGTGCTATAAATTAATACCCGAAAGTAAGAATTAGAGCTAAATTCATAATAAGATGGATATACTGAAGTAAACACAGGGGAAAAAAAAAAATAAAATTAAGAGTTTCTTGATTTGTCTCTGAACTCACTGCTGAGTTTAGAAATGTGCTAATCTGACTTGGCTTCAGTTCCATTAGCTTTTGATTTTACAAAAGCTTCTTCTGTTGACCTAATCTATGTGCACTAGCCAAGCTAAACTAGCTTGTTAAATGCTTGTAGTCTGCTCAGAGATGATGTAGGAACATAACATAAAGGTTCCTAAGTAAATTAGAAAATAAAAGGAAAAATATTAGCTCTACACTTTATTTAACATACCTTGATTCCTTGATTTAATTCCCTGCATGCATCCCCCCCTCAAAACCAAAAAAGCTGAAACGCAGCTCAGTCTTTAGACTCTGACTAATAAAGGCAACAGCAAAACCCTTTAAAAGTGCAGTGCCCTTTTTAATTGGAGGATTCAGATTTCACTAAGGGAATGATACAGAGAGGCAGTAACCTATGCAAGGCCGAGTCACTGCAAGTGCACGAAGGGAGTCAACAAGTCTCAAGTTTCCAGGAGTCAACAGAGTTTTAACAAGCATTAGCAGCAGCAGAGCTGTTAAAAGTCACTGCCTACTCTAATAGCAACTCAGGATCTAGACCAACAAGAGAAGATTGTCTCGTACACACATTAAGAAAAGTAAAGCCACCTACACAAGACTTTTAGCCAAATCAAAGAACGCAAAGCCTTAAAGCTCACGCATTTTACGGTGGCCATGGCTGACTACTAAATGAAAGGCGATGTGGGAAAAACGTGTTGCTTAAACTCTCCAGAAAGTCTCCAAACATCTGCAAACATTCCCTTACGCATATGCAAATTGCTAGACAAGCACTTAATTTTGGAGTCAAAAGCCTGTAACAGCACTAGTTTGCTAGTTGCTTTCCTCAAGACCTTTACATGCCCCAAAACCAAACAAACTGGCTTTCTTTTGTATGTACACAGGTACTTGCGAATTGGCAGGAACTGGGGCAGGCTCCACAGGTATACACACTTTCAACTTGTTCAGGCTAAGGCACTGAAATTTGCCCATGATAAAAAAAACCCACCATGTTTTTAATCAGAGCTCTGGGTCTTATTAAGGTATCAACTGATGTTACTAATATTCTCCTAATAACAATAATAATGCTCTTCAATCAACTTCACTAAGTGAAAGCAATGTTCAAGGATACATTCAAAGAGCTTCTGCAGCGAGGAAACAAAGCCAACCCAAACTTCAAAATCATAGAGTAGATTCAAGCTGTATTTCCCAATCATAAGAAATAATGTACTAAAGCTAAGGTGGTTTAAAAATATAAATAGTAAAACAATCAAAATTTCTAAGTTGAAATGGAGAGCGTTAAGTTTTGAGCCTTTACATACAGAAGCTCAGATCAAGCTACGAAAAAAAAAGAACTATTCAGTTTTATGTTGTTAATTATGTTGTTTAACCTTCATATTCAAAGTAGAATTATCTGGAGAGCTGCAAGATTTAGGCTTCAAGCTTTCCTACATCTTTAGAAATGGTGCAAGGAGATAATCACAATGTCCTTGAGTCAGACTGACTTGACAGTATTGAGAGCCAAACACTGCAGAACAGTTATCATGGATGATTCTCTACAGTAAGTAGATGTAGAAAAACTGCTTCATGACTTTACATATTCACAACATAATGAGAAGTCAACTAAAAGAATTCTCTGTACAAAGCGGCAAAGACACTCTCCACAATAAGCTCTGAACCTCCCTTTGTCAATGGACAAGGCTGAACAGTTACAAAGCACCATGTGCTGAAGCCTCATGAAGAAGTGCAAGAGAACCTCATCTAAGGCATTATACCGTCAACACAAAATATGTCCCTGTAATTTCAAGTTAATTGGTTCCAGCAGCTTTGTCAATGTTTTATGGATTATCACCACGTAGCTGCATGACACAGGTCTGGTTACTTCAAGGCCTTGGCTATACTAGTCTTTTTAGTCACTGGTATAGAAAATGCTGGTGCAAGACTTCAATGTACACAGTCTAACGAACAGGTCTGTAACTCAAGGCAGTGCGGATCCACTTTCCAAAGCGAAAGTCAACACTACAAATTACTGCGCACAACAGTGCAATGTCTTTTATGAGACTACACAAAACCAAAACTTTGTCTGCAAGAAATGCAGACATGTTATTTAAAACACCAGTGAATGTCACAGCATAAAAGCATCTATCCAGAGCTCCAACACATGCCACCCTATCCCAATACAGCCAGGATAAAGTTGTACAGAGGAAACAGCTAAGCTGAGGAAAGCGGTAGGCATAAATCTTCTAATCCACTCAAATAGAAAATATTACGTAGTAGAATAGAATCCTGTTAATTCTTTAATGGGTAGAAATGAATGGGAGCTACGACAAACAATTTCTCCTGTTTGTAACTCAAGAACAGCAGCAGAGCACAAAAGTAACCAGCATCCGTAGTAGTAGCAACATCCTTGTGTAGCTAATACAGGAATATTAGCACAACACTACAAATGCTAAACAATTATTGGAGATGGACACAGCAAAGCCTCCCAGTTATCACCTTTACGCTCACTGTGCAATAGCTCTGTGGGCAGCACGAGGCAAAAATTGAAAAATCAAGTTTAAGAGATGTAAAACACATGCTACGGTGAGCTATAAATGCCGGAAATGTTTCTGATTGCGCAGACTAGTACTCACTGTCAATGTGTAATACAGGATGTATTTCATTAACACATGATGTCAGGGAAGACTAGTTTAGCACTTACATGCTCCATTAGCAACCAGGCTTCTCTTCTAAAAAGCTACTAGAACAAGATTTTAAAGGATACTTGGATAACAAGGAGACAAATATTCTCAGCATAGTACTCATTCACATTCAGTGGCTATGAGCATGACTGACAAAAAAAACCCAAACCAACACCTTAAAAATATCTCCTTTTTTTCAGTTAAGACAAACAAAAGAAAAGGTCAGAAAAAAAAGACTGCAGACAATCACGAGACCAAAATAAACCGCAGGCAGCATCACTAAAAGCTATTTTAATTCTTTAAGTGACACAAAACCGCAACCAGAACCCTTTTCCACACCATCATTTGAAATTTAGGGGTCTGTGTTTGCCAGTGATGGTCTTCATTCCTTACACAAAATGCTCTGTAGACCACAGACTCACCTCCTACCGACTCCGTGCACACACTGCTGTTACTGTATTATTAATGCTGTTTGGAACCGTCTGTCAAAATAAACCCTGTTACTATACTTAAACTAGTTAAAGGATTCCCTGTTCTTCATAAATTTGGTAAATGTAAATCAAATATTGATCATAATATATTTATAATATATTTCACGATTTCTGGATACAAAGGTAAGCCTTAGTAATAAAGAATATATTTTTAGACATTGTTTTAATGCAAAAAAAAAATATTGCTGTGATATAACATCTAATGTTTTGAAAGGGAATTAAAACATTTTATATTACATATCCAAAAAGTAAGTTTCCTCAGTATGTTTGTTACCATCCAAAGACAGCCTAGGACTCAACAGTTTAAAGTCAAAACCTAAACCACAAATATTGATAAAATTTTATTTACTTTTTTACTGAGTCAATTTACTCTAACAGAAAGCTATTTTCAACATATTTAATTCCATATGTCCCATTACTTTATACATATATGAAACACATACTGAACCAAACAGACGTATAGTTCATTGACATATCTAAATGTCTGAATGCTTCTATTCTTATTAAGTTGTAGAGGGGAAAAAAAAATAATCAAGCACTGTGCACCAGGATAAAAACCAACAGCTATTTTTAAACCAGTCTTCAAATGTGTCTCTTCTAACTGGTTTCAAAAACCTCTAAGTCTTTTTTTTTTATGTCTGTATCAGAAGTAAATACTGAGTTTGTGGGTATTTCAAAACAGACTGAGCCATTAACAAACACATCAACCCCTCATTAACACTAGAGGTGCGCTGAGAAGTAGACATTTATGATGAAAACAATCTCTTGGACTATAATACTGAACTGACAGGACAGCAAACTCACATAAAGAATTCAGAACAGGAATCTCAGAAAAATGTCTCTGACAGATAGGCAGAACTTACCTACAGGCTAACTTGCATAACCCAAGAGCATTATTTTCTGCCTTGTACAAAAGCCATGGTTTCTTCATTTCCAGAGGTGGCAACAACAAAAGATGCTTTGCACAATACACCTCCCCAAATAAAATCTACCCAATTTGTTTTGCTTTCATCATTTGCAACATCTGGAATTTACAAGGCCCACAAAAACACACACGGTAGTCTTTCATTGGTGTCTCACTGACTAGAGATACAACTCCTGCCCCAAGCAACATTTATTCTACATCAGACAGGGCACAGCATGAAGCTTTGGCAGCATGGAAACACGGTGCCTCTTGCATGCAATGGCAAAATAAAGCACTCACGAGGTTAACTAACACAGGGTCCTTCTCTTAAGATTAGCAAGAATCCCCTGCGTTTCTGAGATTCAGGGGAACTCAAGAGATGAATTTGTCATGGAGACAGCATCAAAGGCTGTGCTTTCACAGCAGGGCTTCACATCCTCTCTGCTCTTCCACAGGCAGCACTAAGCCAAACACAGTTCCATGTGCAACTATCAGCTTGTTCATTGGTTATTCAGTTGCTTATTTTTTAAGAAAGCCCCCGAGTGCAATACATCTTTCCATGACTAGTGTATAGTCTTGAAATCTTCATCCTGTCCCTCTCTGAGGAGTCCCTTAAGGCTGATCAACGGAAGACGGGATGCAACAGCACAGATCACAATGGTAATACTACTTAAAAATTGGAGTCCCAGCTGGAGCAATACAAAATGCTTACTAATGTTTCATTACAGCTTTGCTTTCTCTGTAGGTGTTATCATCCTGAACACACAAATTATCCAAATTATTGTGAACAAACACTCAAGCTTGCTACCAAAACCCTTTAGCTGCGTTACAGTACAATTCTGAACCATGCTAAAACCGCCCAAGCTTCACTTCAGAGAGCATGTCTAGACTGGCAAGCTCCCAAGTGATACCACTGTGCTTTCTGACAGCACTTTGCTCTCCGCTGAGTCCCTCCAGGAACCCTGTGAATCTATGAAGTCCTTATAGCATTTCCTCTAGTCCAGATCTTCTCCCTTCCTACCCTCAAGATACAACATAGATCTCAACCTTTAGAGCCAGTCTGAAACATAAGTTACTTCAGTGGGATAAACGCACGATCATACAAATCCATCTAACCTAGTATTAAACTTCCAGTTCTGTAATTTTCAGGCAAGTTCTACATATTACAGTGACATCCAGATAGTTTATATATTTCCAATCTTCTTCCCTTCATTTTAACTTTCCATTTGAAACGTTCCTATTTCCTTGCCACTTTGCTCTTCCACTGCTCCCGCAGCAGGCTGCTGGCCAAATCCATCCAGGAGGATCTTTTTTCTTACCCTGGAACAGCAGCAGATAGTGATGAAGGTAGTCAATGAAAAAAAGAAAACCAGCAATAGTCATCTCTGCAGCAAGCTAGCAGCAAGTGGTAACTAGTTGTGAATCTCATCT
>JAAGNO010005191.1:113686-133736 GCA_033439905.1 Ceryle rudis | reverse complement strand
ACTCTTTGATTTTGTGTTTAGAAAAGTGGAATAAATAGTGGTCCGGACAGGGTTTTCGTTTTTTTGGGGGTGTTTTTGGTTGTGGGTTTTAATTGTTTTTTTCCTTTCCCCCCCCCCCCCCCCGATCCTACGTAAATTTCACATGCCTCTAACATGAAGTGACACCTCGTTGTCTTAAGGAGAAAAAAAAAAAAAATCTTAGTAAGAAAAGAGGATTATACTTCTCACACTTCTGAGCTACTTAATAAGGATATATGTTCCCTTCTAGAACCAGTGAGCTGCCTTGGAGCAAAAAACATCTTTTATTCTACTATTGTTTAAAACTCAAACAATGCAAATGTTAATGCGTTACTATGCTACCCAGGCAATGCAAAGGAAGTCAAGAAAGAAATCACTTGGAAACCATTTGGAAAGAATTAGTTTCATGGGGATATTTTTAGCCTTTGGATATATGTTAAGAGCAAACTTAGTACTCTCTTGTTTTTGTGGGTCTTGCATGGCTTGTGATTCTAAGCATTGCTAAATGTATTACTTCACCAGTGTTTTCATGGGCTTGTTGCAGCAAACACTGGCCAGCATTATTTCTTCAGAGTAAAACCTTGCATGAACTATTGGTAAAAATACTTCAATCTCATTTACCTAGAAGTGCACTGAATATCTGAAGAAGTTGTTTCTTGCCCCCTTTTTGCTTTTTTTTTCCTTTGTACAGATGCTGATAGCATTGAATTGAAATTGGTGTGAGGACATTTTTCCATAGTAATTGTATTGTGAGTGATTATTTGCTATTTGTTAAATAGTGGCATGGAAAAACATAAAGGAAGGTTAGTAGAGGAGCTTTTTCTACTAATTACAGTTGATTAATATTTTGTTTGTACTAGTTAAATTTTGTGGCATTTTACTTCTTACAATAAATAATTTATTTAATGCTATGAAGTACAGATTTTCTTCTAGACTATTCCAAAGTAGACTGTTTCATTGTAGTTTTATAAGAAGAAAAATTGTCCCTGATAAAAAAAAAGTCTTGGGTTATTGGTATCATGCCTGGTTTATGTTTAAACTCAGACAACATAAATTCTTGAGAAACTAAAGATGTATCATATTGGTCATATAATTAGAAATTATTACAATCTTCAAATTGCTTTATTGATTGGATTGCAACTTTTTTTCAGCTTCTGGGTGTTAGTCAAGAGCTAGAAAAATGGTTCAGTTTACTTCTGGATTTTGCATAACATTAGTTCTATGTAATTCTTGTTTTTTTCACATCGTGCTTATTTAATCACTGAAATACTGTAGCACATCAGCAAGCTCTAATAAAAACACGTGTTTAATTACCATCTTTTTGAAGTTACTGCTTTTATGAGGTATATGGCTCATTTTTAACTTCCCTTGAGAGGAATAATGATTAATAAAAATAGAGACAGTCTTGTATATGCAAATGGCATATTACAGTGACATTTTACTTGCCATTATGTTGAATCATTTCAAGGATATTGCCACTGTATCTGATAGTCAAACAATATTTATGGTATTCTAAGGTCACTTTAAGCTACTTTCAGCAAGTGTAGAGAATTATTTATTGTGGGTTTTTTGTTTGTTTGTGTGTGTGTGTTTGTTTTAAATCCTACTTTGAAATGAAAAGTGACATCAGCAGTTACTGAAGTCTCAGCTCGGTTGCTGAGGTTGTGGCCGTTGTAGCTGGTGCTCAGTTGCAGTCAACGTGCTTGCACTCTGGACAAGCTGGGAGAATCCAGAGGGGGAAGGAGAGGATGTTCTTAAGTCTGAAGAATGTGACTTGTGAGGGAAAAGTAGCAAGAATAATCTCTTATTGTGTATATGAATAGAGTGTTAAGTAACAAGATGGAACAGGAGCAGTGAAGTGTCACCAGCAGGTTGAGGGAGTTTCTCCTGCCTCTCTACTCTGCCCTAGTGATGCCACATCTGGGACATTGTGTCCAGTTCTGGGCTCCCCTGTTCATGAGACATGGAACTACTGGAGAGTCCAGTGGAGGGCTACACAGATGATGAGGTGACTGGAGCATCTCTATGATGAGGAAACTCTGAGAGACCTGGGTCTGTCTAGCCTAGAGAAGTGAAAGCTGAGAGGAGTTTATAAATTAATGGGTGGGTGTCAAGAAGATGTGGCCAGACTCTCTTCAGTGGTGCCCAGTAACAGGACAAGGGGCAGCAGACACAAACTGGAACACAGGAGGTTCCACCTCAACATGAGTAAAAACTTCCTTACTATGAAGGTGACAGAATACTGGAAAAGGCTGCACAGGGAGGTTGTAGAATCTCCTTCTCTGGAGACTTTCAGAACTTGCCAGGATATGGTCCTGTGCAACCTGCTGTAGGTGAACCTGCTTTAGCATGGGGGTTGGACTAGATAATCTCCAGACATCCTTTCCAATCCCTACCATTCTGCGAAACAGAAGCATGGGAAGCTTTAATGTAATGAAAAAAATGACTAACAATGCATTGGAAGAAACAGTGGAGGAGGTCTGGAGAGTGGGAAAGAACTAAGTGATGTCGTTCATGCTCGTCTTATTTTATGTAATTCAGTAGGTTAGACATGCTTCTGTTTTAAGTGTCCATCTCAGTGTAACTTTAATGAGATCTACTTCCAGGACATTTGCCAGTGATCCCACATTTACGTGGCAGAGAAAAAGGTAGAGCATGTTTTGTGGGGTAATTACTCCTCTTTATCATGTACAATGTTTGAGAGAAGATGGCCTTATGATTGCTTTGTTCCGTGGAATTTGGTAATGTCTGGTGAGAAGGTCTCTAAATAATGTAAAGTAGTCAGAAGAAAAATGGGATTTTTGTGAAGTGCTTGATGCTGCAGGTAGGTTGAATGTCTTTACCTTCTATTTGCCTGCTGGCTTTGTGCCTAGATGTACTGCAGAGAAGGTGTGGGGCATGGGTGTTACTAACTGAGAGCACAGTTTTGATGTTTTAAGCTCCTGTCATGCCATTGTGCCTGTGATCCTGCTAGACATACTTGAAGTCCAGTTATTTTGTTTATTTTTACTAGTTTATATAGTCATCTATTTCTGTGATATGTAGATAAGTCTAAAAAAACAAATAGCAATCACAAATTTTGAAATAACAATGATTTTGTAATAATTCTTGTAAAAAAAACCCCAACCAAATAAAACCTCTTCGTTTCTCTCTAATTTTATTTTTTCTTCTTCATAACAAAGGTCTGAATATAGTAAATGTTTCACTAATGATTTTTTTACTGAGAAATAACAAATGTTATTTTTTGATGCAGTTTCATTTTGACAAAGTAATAAACTTTAGTAATTTTTAATAGATAATTTGTACCTGTTCAAATCATTCACATGCCTCTGCAGTATGAGTTATCCTACAATATTATAATAGTTTTTTATTAATTTCTTCAGAAGTTGAAAAACTTGGGTTTTAGAGAACATTATAAGAAATCTCATTCCAGGAATCTGTTGACAGTCTAAAAGCATCTTTTATATAATCTACTAAAATAGTAATTCAACCTGATAACTAGGAGAACAATGGCATTTTTCAACTTTTTAAAAAATTAGAAATGAATGAGAATATAATAAGATTAAAAAATACAGGCTTATGACATTAATGTGTGCTTTGTTCATTTATTTGACAAGTGTTTTTGTTCTAATTATGTAAGTTCCAAATATACCAGTGAAAGCATTAGCGAAATTAGATTTCATTATAATTCCTAGCTATTCAGTAGTTAAAATGAAGAAAACCTACTTTCTTTAGGTCCAGATATGGCACTGTATAGTATGAATGGATGAGGAGTTCTGTGACAGTTTCATGACAGTCCTTGAAACAATATTATAATTTCAGTTTAATTGAATCAATGTTTTTTAACACCTTTTTCTGGCTTGTTTACCAGAAAATCATTATATTTTACTTTCTGGTGCCTTTCTGGTGTCTTCGTAGTATTTATCCTTTATTCCTGTTGAATTGTATCTGTTGAAGCTTTCAGGTGATTTCTAGGTGGACACTTATTGTTGTCTCAGACATGTTTTGTTCCATGTGACTTTGAGCACTGTTGAGGATATTGGTTCTTTCAGTAGAAAGCTGTCATTTGCTGACCTGATTTTTGACAAAATTAATTGTGAATAAAATTTTGATGCGAAGGTGAGAGCTGTTTCCCTCAAAGAACAGGTTAGCATGATGTGTATAGACTGTTTTGTTTAGTACATGTAGAACATCATGAAACTCCACTATTCCAATGAGTTGAGAGTGCATGGGAACTGTTTGGTTTCACAGCAAAGCAGAGGTTGAATATTGACACCTGAACCATTAGAGCATTTTTTTTTTTCTTCTCCCTGTAATCTAATCTTGCTATATTTGTTCAGCTAGGATTGTGTGTTAGCAGAGCTTCAGCATCTGTCCTCAATCTCAACTGCTGCCTGGTCCTCCTACCAATGTGCCGTGTTCTGTTGGCCTTCTTGCGAGGATCTCAGAAGGTAAGTACTGTCCTCAGAATACAGCAGTTGAGAAGAGGGTTCTGGTCTCTGTTTAGTCTAAATACAATAGGAAAAAAAATCTGTTATATCCCTGTTTATTATGCAGTATGTGCCTGCGTGGTGCAAGTTGTTAGACATTCAGCCTAGATTAATGACTACTTTGAAAACAATGCCTTGGCTGGCATTGTCTGCTTTGATTGGACATGTTGTGAAGAAGTTTTCTTCAATGCATTTTTGAAGGACGAGGAGTTGCTGTGGAACTGTAACCAGACAAAGTGTCCTCCTTCTTTCCCAATTCTAATATTAAAGACATCTGTGTCCTCTGTACTGCTTCCTAGTAGAATTCAACAGAGCAAAAAGAACTTAATCTCTGCATGACCAGAAGTGGCATACTGGAGATGACAGAACTTCAAGTAAAAATACCCAACCTGATATATTTGTTATGGGAGAAAAAAATGTTCTGGCAAAGCTAAGAATGTTTGTTTTCTGTATGAGTATTCAGTAAACAATATTTTAGCTGGTTTGTGGTTAGCCAGTTGCTTTTATAGCAATGTAAGTAATGCTTTTAAAGAACATGTGTCTTTTCTAGATGGTTTCAGACTGAACCTATGAATTCTGTTTATCATGTGACAGTACCTATCATATTTGATGCCTATATATGCAGGCAAATAACTTTTCCCTCGGATCCTGCTCGCTAAAAGAGTCAGACACCTACAATTAGTACTGATATTCCTACATTTTAAGGCCAGAAGGGACATTACTTTATGTGCTTTTTTAAGACAGATTCAACTGTAATTTCTTAATGAAGACCTTAAAATTGTCTCAATGACAACACCCTGTAGTTTTTAAAATCAGGTACTGTGCTTGCAAGGGTGTTAAACCTAGTAAAAGCTGAAGTTGCCGTTTTATCACCTCAGTTGGTGTTAGTATCCTTTTTTTATTTGCTTTGTTTTAGAAAAGAGATTGCTTGAATTCTTCTCTTATTAGGTTGCCAGCAGGAAGACCAGAAGGCTGCTGGATAAAAGTAAAACTTTCCATGTGATGTGTGGAGTTAGCATATGCATCTTTTCAGGTGAGATCTTAACTGTGCTGAGCAGCAGCTTGCTTAGGAAACACACTGAAGCAGTACTTTGTGTTTTTTCTTGTGCAATACATTTGGGGGTAGTCTTGCTCTGTGCTTCCCTGTCTTAAACTGTGAATGTTTTCTTGGATGTGTGTGGGGTTTGGTTTATTTTTCCTTTAAACACATGGGCTTACATTCTAATGCCAAGCTTTTCCTTAGAATTCCAGTTTCTAAAAGGACAGGTATGTTAGATCAGGTCAAAGTCCACCATTACAAGTCACCCTTCACTGTGCCTAAAGAATTTCAGTGAAGAAGCAAGGTGCTACAGGCTTGTCTGCAGAGGAGGGAGCAGTGAAGACAAACAGCCAGTTCAGTGAAGAAATACTCTTGAGTGGACACCTTTTAATGTTGGCTCCTAGATGAAGCACTGCAGTAGAGAAATGATTGCTGTAGTGTTAAAAAAAAAAAATCTTAAAATACATACAGCTTTCTGCCATGAATATCTATAATCTGATTTACTTTAGAAAAATAATTCCTTAGTCCTTGATGCATCTCATTCAGGTGATGTGATTATAGTTTGGCATCTGGGTAGCCAATTTACTTCAGGGGAACATCTACCTCTTATTTATGGATCTCAGCTTTACTCTCATTTTTATAGTCTTACATGTTGCTGCTCATCTGGTGAATGCTCTTAACTTTTCTGAGAATTACAATGAAGATTTTCTGGCACTAAATGCAGCGAACTATCGTGGTGAGGTGAGCCAGATGTCCTTTCATATTTTGCTTTTGAGTATATAATTGAAGTATATGATTATTTGTATATTCAATTCCATTGTATAATCCATCTTACTATCTATACAGTGCTTCTGTTTTGTGAACTGAAAACTCACCATCGAGTGGGTTGCTGTGGATTTTGCTTATTTTTCCAGGCAAAGCATGTATTAAGCACGTTTTTGTTTAAGCCAGCAGGATTCAGTCCTATCGGATTATGAGGTGGAGAATGCTGTCACCAGGTCCTTTTGTCTTGCACTCTTGCGTCTCTTCTGCTTATCTCAGTTTCTTGGGTGGGTCTAGTTGAGAGTCGTCTGCTGCTGTTAGGGGGGAAAAAAAAAAAAATATCTGCATTTGCACTATTTAGATTATAGTGCTATGTGGTGTATACTGGGGACTTGAGGATAGTGAGATTTGAGGCTGATTTTTGCATATTTAAACTGCAGTGAGAACTGGAGAACTGAGTGAGAGCTAAGAGTGGCATTAGTTATCTGCATGAACTGGCCTGGAAGCTCATTTCTACTTACACAGTGCTTTGTTTGCATGACTTCTCTGACTGTGGTGTAGATCTTCTCCTGGCATACCAGAGATCTAGTCCTTCCTCCAGGTGCTTCCTTGTGCATTTGGCACTGGAGAGAGACTTGCAGATTTTAGAAGTAAGACTAGAGTCCAGGACTCTTTCTTCTTTGGGCTATGATCAAGTTCTTTCCTGTTTATATTCATTCTAGTCTCAAGTCTACGTTTCTTTTCTACCAGCTTAGTTAGGAAAGATTTAGAATGACCCTATCCCAGCTGCATCCTTTCCTGGAAAAGGAGAGCTTGACTCAGCCCAGGCTCATAAGGACCAACAACCAAGGTCTTCCACTCCCTGGGTAAATGATCTAATCACTGAGCTATTCTATGGCAGACAGACATGGCAACACCAACTATTGTGTGCTGAGGTTGGAGTGTCTGCATGTGTTAGGAGCAGTCTAAAAGACTTTGCCTCATCAGGAACACTATCAGGGGCTTGGCTCAGGCAAGAACATGCCAGGATGTGCATGGCAGCCTGTACTAAGCACCCTCAGGAATTTTGCAATAGATAATAAGTTTTTAGTAACTCTAGGATCTTTTATTAACTCCTGGATTCTAGATGCTCTACTAGCTCTTGAACCAGTCTGCTTGAATTCCACTTAAACCTTTTTTTTTTTTAACTGTGGGCAGTCTTGATGCTTACTGTCATCTTCTGTACATAGATGCTCACATCTGGATGCAGTCAAGGTCAGGGAGATAGATGCTTTGTTTTTCCTGACCTATATGAAAACTTCTCACCACCCCTCACTTCATTTTATTGCAAGTTGTGTGGTTTTTTTTTTTTTTTTTTTTTTTTTAAAAGGGTTTTTCTCTGCAGTGAAGACAAAACCTGTCAAGGTGTAAGTTGTAGGGGTAGTGAGGCAGTTTCCAGTGAATTTCATATATCCCCTCTTCCTTTCACATGTGGTGAAGGACGCAGGAACATCTGTTCTTGTATTGTCATCTCCTTTGTGTTAGTCGTGCTTCACAAGAGTCAACTGCAAATCTCTTGATGATGTAACTTGCAGCAAAATGCTTGCTGCTTGTCTTTTATTTAAATTCAGAATCTCTCTTCTGCTCTGTCTTCCCAAAGGTATGAGGTAACTGAATGAAGTTAAGCTTTCAAAAGTAATTATCAATAAAATTATGTGGATCCAAATTTTTCATAACAGATCAGAATTGTATTTGTCAGGGGAATGCAAAGGCTAAAGGTTAGTTTATGTTGAACTGAAGTCATTGTAAACTGTTACCAAATACCCAATTCATTCCTGAATCCAAATTTAGAGATTGCTTATGCCTTCAAGTATATGAGCTTTATGAACTACTTAGTGTTACATTATTCATATAGATGTAAAATAATATTTTGGGGTTTTTTTCTATCTATTTTTCAGGACCCTAGAAAACTGCTTTTTGCTACTGGTAAGTCTGCTGCAAAACGGAATGAGACAGTTTGCTGCTTCTCATTGTCACTCTTCACACAAAACATTTTGATCCTGTGTTCTCATGCTCCATTTGTTTTATCTCAGCTAGATTGAGATGTGTTATTTGTGTTAATATAACCCAGGTTTGCTTATCCAATAGTCAGGATGGAGAAGTTACATAAACCCTGTAGTAGGATGAGCAGCATCTTCAAAGCTGTTGTACAGATGAGTCAGTGGAAAATCATCAGTTTCAAACAGAGATTCTGCATAATATTAAAACCAAATTCCTAAATCATCCAATATCTAGAAAAAGAAACACAACAAAAAAGCAGTATTCTTGCTGCAGCTGGTTTATTTAAGGGTTGCTTTGACTTCAGAGCCATCTAAACTGTTACGTGGGAATCAGGCTTCAGCACTTAAAAAGAATAAAGTAAAACATTTCTGGTGCAGGAACTGAGAAGGGAGACACATTTGGGTATGGAGGGGTAGGCAGACAGCTGTGCTGTAGAGCTTCACAAGCAGATAAAGGTCCTTTCTGAGGTCATCTCTCTCACTCTTATTTAGATTAAGTGTGAAAATCTCAGCTTGGTAGCATTCAGGGCAAGGTCCACAGGAATCAGTCTGGGCAGCAGTAAATGGAGTTCTAGACTGGTCAATCCCAATACATTTACTAGAATTCATGGCCTGTAGGAAAGAACTTTCCAAAAACACTAAGCAAAGTTTAGGTCAGTCGTGAGTAGAGGAAGTGAGAAAGTAAAATGATAGCAATTGAGGTACAAGATGGCTGCTAACTGGAAATAGTTTGGGTAGCTGTTGTAGTTAGTGAATCAGTGGCAGAGGCTTGAAGCTCACAGAGGCGGGGAGTTAAAGATGGGAAGTGAGAACTGGAACAAACAGCTAGTATATTTAATATCTTAGATAAAGGAGAAGGACTTGGGTTGAAGAAGGAGTATAGAGGTCCCATCAAATATTACAGCTTCTGGGGACACCTTGAGACCTCTCTATTTGAGCAGAGGACCTGCAAGGTGGAACTTCTTTTACTCTGACAGCCAGGAAAATACAGCATTTACAAAAGTTTGACCATAATTTTGCAAAAAGCAGTGATTCTAAGTCATCTTAAATTTAAAATTGCTGGGGTCTCTCCCCATCCTAACAACTGCTAATTAACTTGTATTATTTGTGCTGTGGGAGTGCCCAGAAAGGTACCATGGTTTTGCTGCACAAATATGAAAAAAAAAAAAAAAAAAAAATCTCTTCCCAAACAGTTCAGAATTGCATTTATTGGCTGATTTGTGTTTTTTTTTTTTTTTTTTAACACAATGAAGAGAAAGAATAAGGAGTTAGAAGGATTTATAGTGTGATAGCTTCTTGGATCAGTCCAGAAAAGAACCTTCTTGTATAAGAGTGTGAGATTAACTGTGGGAGGAACAAGTATTCAAGCTTATAGTTAGTGGAGGAAAAGAGAGAGAGAGAGGAGAGGAAACACTAAAAATACACTGACTAATTGGGGCAAGGTTGTGAGTGATTTCATGTTTGCAGTTTGATGGATAAGAGAATTGAAGAGCTGGATATAAAAGATGACCGGTGACTTGAGTGACAGTTTAGGAAGCTGGATCAAGTGCTGTGCTACAATTGGATTGGAAGCATTTGTGTCAAGGGGGAGATTGATTGCACACTACATATGAAATGAGATTAAGAAAGAATAAATGAAGAAGGAAATGGAAATAATGCACTTTTTTATTGCAACTGCTTTAATTGTAACCTTTCCATGAAAGGGTGAAATTATATTTTTTATGTAGTCCATGACAAAACTTCTGTTGATTGTAGGACCAGGATTTTTCCTCCAGTTTGTAAAACTGAGGAGTGATTTGGGATATATCAGACTTTGGGTATCAGACTTTTCCACAAGTGGATATTGAGAAGTTTATAAAAAAAATAACATTTGAAATTGTCTCATTATTGCTAAAGAGTCTAAAATCATAATAAATTATTTATAAAAGATCCTGGAGTATTAGAATAGGTGGTTTTGCCACTTATGTCCATGAAATCTGGTTGAGACACTTTTATTCTGAACACTAAACCAGCACTTATTTAGCTTAGTGCCTGGTGATTGGCCTGACCGGATTTATTTAAACCTAAACATGTGGCCCTTAGGGTGACCAGAGACTATGCTTAAAACCTATCATTCTTCAAGAAGTAAAAGGCTTTGATGTAATACTTCATGGATTTTAGGTTCCTAATTCTTAATTCAGATTCTTAATTCATGGTATGGCAATTTTGAAGATAAGGTGCTCAGAAAAAGTGGTAACAGTTGGGATTTTTCTAATCTACCTTTAGGCTGATGATTTACCTTGAGCAAGATTCTACTTTAGGATGAAATGATTCATCCTGTAGAAATACTTGTTTCTCTCCTTTGATTTAAAGAGCCAAGATTAGACTAGTTCTGATACAAGTCTACATTTGATCAGATGAGTCCAATCCTTAATATTTTTAACCTTTCCTGCTGAAATGCTGTCTGTAGATCACTTTCACAGAGCTTACTCAATAGGCAGCAATTTCAAGCATGCTACAATGCCATAGAGAGTAATTTCAACCTCTTTCTCATTCCAGGATGAAATGGGTTGGCAAACAATTGTAGTGACAGCTTGCATTGAAATTGATTTTCTTGAAATTCTGTCCCTGACCAGGTTTTTAATTGTCATGTTCAATAGAGCTTAGGGTTTGAATAAAAAAAAGGAGATACAGACACTTGAACCATTAGACTTAAAAATAAATAGACAAGATTTGGTCTTGATTACTTGCTTAGAAACAATTGTTGTGAGCAAAAATTGAAGGAGCAAAGACTAATAGGAAATTAGGCATCCATGCTAAAATACAAGGAAAAAATGGGAAGGTGGGAAACAACACAACTCTTCTTTCCTATCTAGTTTGATACATGAATTGTCTTCAAGAGATAAATAGATACAAGAGTTCAGTTGAATCATGATTGGTATGTCTAATAAATTCCACTTTCTTAAAAGGTTATAGGAGACAAGTATACCTCTTCACAGTTCAAATATAAATTATCATGTTTATTTTAGTTCCAGGTCTGACTGGGGTCATTATGGTGTTAGTATTATTCCTAATGTGTACAGCTTCTACCTATGCCATCAGGTAAGATATAATCTGATCATTATGCTGAAAAATGCCATTTGAGTAATCATATTATTAGAAGGAATGAAGAGAAAATGAAATAGGAGGCAAGAAGTATTTAAACAAGTGTTTAAAAATACCAGTTTTCTTGCCTATATTTGTTTTTCACTAACTTGCAGGTAAATCAGCATGATGAATTTTGTATTAAAAAATTACAAAGACTGATTGAATTGCATTCAGAAAAAATATTGTCTAAGGAATGTGCTTAAACATCTAGACCTTTAAAAATTCAAATAGTTCTTTTTTTCTTATTTGTACAGGGATCCAGTAAACTAAGCATATGGAAAGTTCTGTCCAATATATACGTTAGGTCTACTCGAAGTAAAAAAGTTGCTATCTTTGTCTTAATTATTTTCACCAATAATTGTAACAACAAGCTGTAAAAAGACATCCCAAAAAAAACCCCAAACCCAAACAAACCCAACAACAAAGCAAATCAAAATCAAATTGCTCTACTTAAGAATATTGGGGTTTTTTTTTAAGTTCTGCTTCTGGTTATCAAGTATATTCTTTTTAATGTTAATTATAATTCAAAGCACCATTGTGGTTTTGGCTCAGAGCTGGGATTTCTAAAGGTCTGGTCCTTCAATGGGTTCACATTCTGCACCAACATTATTGAACACATACTATAGTACATTTGAATGGTACCTTGGAGGATCTAGTCCAGTGTTGTAGCCTTTCTAAGGCTTGTAGTCTGCAACGTGTAAAAAAACCCTTAATTTTTATAGCAATCTCTGGTGAATCTAAAGACTGATTATGTAAATAGATCATCTCAATTCATTAAACACTGAAAGATATTTCAACTACCTGTCTTCAAAGATGAATGGTGCTTCACCAATGTGAGCTAGATAATGTGGTTTCAAACTTCATTGTACTAATTTGTCTTTTTTAAGTATCAATGTTATCAGCTGCTGATTCAAGAATGTAGTTCAGCAAATCATGGAATCTTAGAATCACAGAATACTTGTGCACTTCTTGTAGACAAAGATAATTCCAGGATTGAGACCTTTGTGAGGCACTGCAGGCTACAGAAGTGCAGGATAAAGCTGCTGCACAGTATGTCAGACACAGTTGCACATTACATAGTCCACACAGATGGCTCTACTTGCAAAAGAAAGCCAGTTTGGGAAAGATGGAAAAATAAAACAATTACTTCACTATGCAGTAGTGAGCCAGAACATAGTCCTGTTTTCTCCAAGGTCATGATAAATTAGAAAAAAACCCCATTTATTAATGACTGGGAAACTTAGGAGAAAATACATGTAATTGCAAACATGTTCTTGGAAATAATAATTTTGGTGATCATGCAATATTTATTCTTTCAAATACTTGTTACTTTCTTCTTCAGTTACTGTAGGTGCAAGTGTTTTCCCTTCTTTCTGCCATCTATCCAGCAGAATCAAAGCCGTTAAGAAGTCATCTGCTTCTCCTGTTACTCTAGCAATAATTCTTATTTAGAAATTTTATCCTGGCTTCTGTTTTAGGCATATGACTCAAACTTGTCTTCATAGTGTGTTTTCCTAAGGAGATAAGCTTCATTGTGCATGTTTCTGTCCCTTTTCAGTCTCTTTTCCCTGTAGATTCTCATGTGCCTTATGATGGCTAAGATCACGCTATAGTCTTAGGAACATTAATTGTAATTGTTAACTTCATATCAGAAACTAGGCTTTAAAAAAAGTGTTTCAGACACTACTGTACTTTCTTGATTTCAGCCATAATCTACTCTTTCACACTGACCTGCTTAATCATTTTTTCCTTTGTGTGTTCTTCCTGAAATGTTTCTGTGCATGATTATCCTGCTATTTTCATGCCTTTACTTGTTCAGTAAATTGTGTGAATAACTATTTGGAGGATTGAATTAGCTGCTAATATTTTAAAAAGGGAAAGCGAGTGAAAAGTTTTCTAAATTTTTACCATGTCATATCTTGAGAATTAGACCAGCATCTTTTGTTCAGTAGCTATTTGTTGGAAGAGTCATGAAGTTACAAGAAAATACAATAAATACTGTGAATAAATGTTGACATTTCTGCTAGCTTTAAAATTAATGTTACTCAGGAGTATTTCCATTGAGCACAATTACTAGTGAAATCATTGGAAATAATACATTAAAAGGAAGATTAAAATAGAAGCTGCTCCAATGTCATTTCTTTTTGTAACCTAATATTCTAGTCTTCAGTTTCATCTTCTAAGTTATGACATATATCTTCCTTTTCAAAATTAGCTGTAGCAGAGTCAAAAATATTCTTCTAAAACTGTGCTGCTTATTGTGTCCCTTTAAAGCATGGCAATCTTCCCTTATATTTCTCAGTAAATTAACTCCTGCAGGTCTTCACTTGCAAAATTCTAAAGCAGGTTAAGCAAAATTAAAATTAAATCATAGAATACTAGGGGTTGAAAGGGACCTCTGGAGATCATAGAGTCCAACCCCCGTGCCAGAGCAGGATCACCTAGTGCAGGCCACACAGGAACAGATCCAGGCAGGTTGTGAAAGTCTTTAGAGAAGGAGACTCCGCAACTTCTCCGGGCAGCCTGTTCCAGTGCTCTGCCACTCTCATAGTGGAGATGACTTTCCTCATGTTGAGGTGGAACCTCTTGTGTTCAGCTTGTGACCGTTACCTCTCGTTCTATCACAGGGCACCACTGAAAAGAGACTGGCCCCATGTACTTGACACCCACCCCTTCAGATATTTATAAACATTGATAAGATCCCCTCTGTCTTCTCTTTTCCAGGCCTAACAGCCTCAGAGCTCTCAGCCTTTCCTCATAAGAGATATGTTCCAGACCCTTAGTCATCTTTGTAGCTCTCCATTGGACTCCCTCTAGTATTTCCCTGTCTCTCTTGAACTGGGGAGACCAGAACTGATCACAATATTCCTGATGTGATATTACTAGTGCAGAGTAGAGAGGGAAGAGAAACTCCTTTTACCTGCTGGCCACACTCTTCTTTATGCACCCCAGGATACCATTTGCCTTCTTGGCCACAAGGGCACATTGCTGTTCCATGGATAACTTACTGTCCACCAATACGCCAAGGTCCTTCCTTCTCCATGGAGCTGCTTTCCAATAGGTCTACCCCTAACCTGTACCAGTGAAATATTCAACTTGATCTCAAGTTTTCAGAACTTTGCATTCCTAAGAAATGCATTAATTCTGTGAGTAATATCTATCGTAAGCTCTAAGAAGGTAAAGAAAGTAAATGTTCTGAAGATGAATAAATATATATGTAGCAGTAGGAAGATTATTGAGTATATTAGAATACTGAATGTATCTGTAGGATACACGGTTTAAGATGGATACTAGTAAGAATTATAAAATTATTAAAATGTTGAAAAATATACTTCATGGTAAGAGGTTCAAGGATCTTCATCTCTTTATTTTAAGGAGATGAAGTTGAGAGAAGATTTGATTACATTTAGGGGAGCTTTATACACGTGGAAATTTTATAGTAGAGGTAATCTACAGGAATGCTGAAAGAACAATAAAATGCCCAACTGTCTGGAAGCTGATATTTAGACATTCAGACAAAAAATGTAAAGTAATTCTAATCAATAATAATAAATATCTGTTGAAAACAACATGTCAGAAGCTGAGGTTGACTTTCCATTACTGGAATGTTGAAAAATTGGTGTATTCTGATAAAAATGCTTAGGATCCGATAAAAATTATTTCAGTGTGCAGCTTTTGATACAGTAGCAAGATACAAAATTTAACCAGAGCTCCAAGACCAGTTTCAGGTCTGGGGGTAAATGTTATTCTCTTTGTGCCTTCCCATTGTGCTTACAGTCCCCACACCATCATCCTTTACTTTCATCTTACTGATGTTCACTTCTGCAACTCCTTATAGATACAGTGATTGCATGGAAATGCCTACCAGCGTGTGGGTAGTTAGAAATGGTTTGAGCAGCTTCAAGGAGGAAAAGGTGTTAACGTGGTGCAGAGTCGGGGAAGGATGACATTGTGAAGAGGGGGCTTCAGAGCCCTCTGCTGTTGCTGGATTTCTTAGAACTGTACTTGCTTGAATTTTATTTTGGTGCCCCTCAAATTATCAAAATTATTTTTTCCATCTTGAGAAAGAAAACAAGTCCTGTGTTGATAGAAGCAAAAAAAAAAGTGTATGTTTCAGGCATACTGAAGCAAGGCTAATTAGCTGCTTTTAGAAAAGATCATAGGAGGGGAAAAAATTCTGAAAAAAGTTGGCTATGTTAGACAAGCAGCTTCTTAAACTATGTTCTCACAGTTAAGGTTGTTTTTTATTTAATAATTGTTTTCGCTTATGAATGGGTGTAGGCTTTTTGGGTTTGGAAGGGACTCTACTACCATGCTGTGTAGTGTGAGAGGTGTGTTAGTGTGCTATGAAGTATGTTCCTAACCATTTAGTTGTTGTTGTTTGGTGACTATTTTACTCAAGAGAAGACAAACACTAACAGAAAACAGTTCCAGATGGGTATTTTCTTTGGTCTTCGTTGTTCTTATATTACATAACAAATTAGTGATGAAAGGAAGTCCTCTTTCCCCTTCGCCTCTCTTGATCCTCACAATGGTGGCATTCTTCCTCCCCAAGACCATCAGTCTGTATGTGGCCTTCTGCCCTGAAAATTCTCCTACCTGTCCTCTCGTTACCTCACTGCTCTGGTTCCCTTTCCTCTATCTCCTTCTACTCCATACCTTCATAAGTTTCTTTTACCCTTCCCACCAGCCCTTCTGCAGCTGTCTACACTACCTGTTTGTATGTGACTTGCAGTGACACTACAGTGACATATTAAACACCACAGCCCTGTACTGGGGCAGGAAGAATGCAAGGAAGCACTCACTGTAAAGAGGTTGAGATCTGAGCTTGGAGACTGAAGAACTATTCTAGTTAAAAGGATCTGATAGGGACTAAGGAGGGCCTTATGAAAGCCACGCAGTCTCCTAATAAAGGAAGAGTTCTTCAGCTGGTTCGGTACTGCTGTGTCCTTCATTTCTCTCTTTAGCTTTTTACTTCTGTGCCAGTTACCTGTTCTTCTTAACGCTTATTTGCTTGCAAATACAGTGTGCCTGTAGGAATACATACCGGATTTTGACTACTCTGTGTGACTGCGTGATGTATAATGACGTCCTGTGTGCACAGATCTGCTTTAAATCAGCAGTGAAACAGCATTGAACCATGGTTTATTCTTTTCAGGGTTTCAAACTATGACATCTTCTGGTATACACACAACCTTTTCTTTGTCTTCTATATGCTGCTGATGCTGCATGTTTCTGGGTAAGTAAATGGAAAAACACTGTCCTTTTTCCTGAAGCACAATCAGAAAGAGCAGTTCCCTTGATCGCTGCCTTTCCTGAGCTCACTGGTGCACAGTGGGCCAGCTTCTTGACAAGATGCTATCCTCTTCAGGTTTTCAACAGGTGTTTGTTTAAATAAAGTTCAGATTGTGAATTGGAGAATTGTGTGTTACTACAGCCACCTATCACAAACTTCTTCACTTTGAAGTTTATTCCTTGTCCATTTTTTCCAGTTTCTGGTGAGAAATCAATAAAATATTATTCTTTCTTTTTTGCCCCCTCCTACTTGGCTGCTGAGAGGAGAATGTGAAGCAAAGGTGCTCATCCCTTTCTTTTTCTACCTTCCATTTCAACCCCTAAGGAGAGGGAAGGTACAGCCTCTCCCTAATTATTTCTTTCTCATTGCTATAACACAAAATGTACTGACTTTTCTTCTTGTTTTCACAAATGTCAGACCAGTGTTCATGTGCCTTGAAACTGATGGTCAGATCTATATTGGGCACAAATAGGTCTACCACAAGGTAAAGCAGCTTCCACAATTTACGCTGTGTGAATGAAGATCTGTTCCATTAATGTCTCTGAAGTTTCCTTTGTGTGTGTAGGTACAGAGGTTGGTATAGGAAAGGGAAAGAGTATTTGAGAGAGGTTTATTTCTCCATGTCGTTAAACATCTACTGAAACACAGTGTGCTGGAATGTCTGTAAAACACTGAGCACCACTGCTTAAAGTAAACAGTGAAAGGTAGTTGGGCCTAGCAAGATCATGGTAGGTATATTGTTAAACAAAACAGACGCAGCTTGAGATCTGGTGAATTGAAATAATGAGTTGAAAACAATTGAAATTCCTGGACACAATTCCTGTTCTTGGGGGTTTTTGTTGCCTAGTTGGTTGGTTGTGTGGTGTTGTGTGTTTGTGGGGTTGTTTTTGTTTGTTTGTTTGTTTGTTTTTCTGTGGCATAGGTCTTGTTTATAGGTGGTGAAGTAGGAACTTCTGTTAAATTATTCTTGACATGTGTTTGTCTAACCTCTTGGAAACATCTGGTGACCGAGATCCTCTAACCTCGCTAGGCAGTCTAGGCAGTCTGTTCCAGTGATTGCCCTTAGAGTATTTTTCATGTCCAGTTGAATTCATCTTCTTCACTGTATTATCCTTTGTCCATTGTATTCCTAACCGTGTTGCCACTTCATTAAGGAAGAAGTTCCAGTTAGAGAAGTTTGCAAATCAAGGCGGCAGTAATACACCAAGCATTAAATAGGCAACTTCTTGTACACAGCCTCCTTAGTATTGAATTGGAAAGTCATTCAGTGCAAATCTAAACGTGTCAGTTAAAAGTGGGAGAAGAATGAGTCACAGAGTGTGGGAGTCAGATCAAGTTTAAGATGCCTAAATATGGGTTTCTGCATGTTTTCTAAATGTGTTTCTCCCATTATAGTCTAATGAGTTCTAATAAATACAGTCAATGGAGCCTGAAGGATGCTTCAACTAACCTGCTGCTAGAGACATCTACATTCAAGTGAGCTGGATTGACTTCTAGGCTCCATTGGTGATATTGATTAGAGGATCTTTTCTGAGAGTAAAGGAAGCTTAGATACCCTTAGGTGCCAAAATGACTTCCGTGTGGCATGTCTTGGACATTTGAAAATGCATGGCCAATTACTTTACAGGGGAAGGCATCTTCAGTGGCTGAACTGTGCAGGCAGATTGTATGAGGACTTGGGAGTCTCTCATTTTTAGTATCACAGGGTGTCAGGGGTTGGAAGGGATCTTAGAGATCTTTGAGTCTAACCCCCCAGTATTTCCACAGTATTCCTGGATTCTTGTTTTGTTTCAAATTATTGCGATGTGTTCTTATAATATCCTCTTCAGGGTAGCCAAGCATTTCTCAGCAGTATGTGAGATTCATCTGTCATATGGTATTGGATTGTTCTTTCATCCATAACCTGAGGAAGACTAGGATCTTTCGGGGAATTACTCTTAAAGACTTCTGTTGCTCCTTGCAATGTGACTTTCAGATATTTTAATGGCTTAAGACTTGGTATCTACATTATTTATATTTTAAGCCAGTAACAGCAACAACAAAAAGCAGTTTACACAAAATAGAAGTTTGATGTTCCTAGTACCAATGCAAGGAGCTATAAAACATAGAAAACAATTGGAGCCAGAACCTCAAATCATCCAAATTTGATATTATGAAATTAATTTGGTACATAGGAGCTGAGAATAAGGCCTTTGTGCTGTCACTAGAGTTTAAGGATTATTTAAGGATTTATCTTCCAAAGTGTGAAAAATCTTAATATTGCACCCACACCTTGATCTTTAGCAGATCCCTCAAGCCACTTACCTTGAGCTGAGCAGCAGATGGCTGAGAAGATAGGACTAGTGCAATTCCCTATAAAAACAATTAAAACCATTGACATCTAGCTTAGTAGCATAAAACCCCTCAACATATAGTGATTTATATATTTTCCAGTTCTAGCCAGAAGTGAATTTTGTCTCTTCTTGGGGATGGAAAATTGAGGCAGAAGTTGATATGTGCCCATGCAAATCCAAATCCTGTGCTGCTCAGCCTGTAAGACACTTTCACATGACTTACCCTTTTCTCTCTCCAATTTTAGTTTGCTAAAGATGGCTGTCTTCTACTTACTGACATCCACACTGAAGTTTTTATCTGTTCAAGGGCTGCACCAAATAACTATATGAGGATATATCATGGGCTCCTTAAGAATTGTGCAGAACTCAGCCTTTCTGGCAACTGATCTTAGGTGTGCAAGACAACTTGCCTTTCCTTGAGAGCTTCAGGAACAGCTGTTGTTAACAGGCAGCTTTATCATCCCAGTTTACCACTCAGTTAGCATGTTTGTAATAGTTTAAATAAACTAGAGATCAGTGGAGGGGGATGCTCATGTTTGCGGTTCAGCTACTCATGTCTCAAGGAAAGCTTTGAATCCTCTTTGAGGATGTTCTGAGAACAGAGAAGCTGTGGGAACAGTTGGCAGGCACATACACAAGGTTGATTGGACAAATACCACATGTGCTGTGACTTCTAGCTAAATCCATGAGACACCATAATAGTTATGGAGCAGGGAGCTAGCATAATGCTTGGAATATCTGTCACTTTGCAAATGTGCGATGACCAACCGTGAAGCCAGATGCAAGTGATAGGCATGATTGGGCCATAAATACTGATAGAAGCATGGGTGTAGGTACACATACACTTCCACGGTGATTCTCCCAGGGTCATGTGTGGAGTTTAGAGTGAGAAGGTTTAACTTCCAAGCTGCATATTACTCACTGGACTATGTGGGAAGCTTGTTGCT
>JAAGNO010005191.1:101769-113586 GCA_033439905.1 Ceryle rudis | reverse complement strand
GCAGGCACATACACAAGGTTGATTGGACAAATACCACATGTGCTGTGACTTCTAGCTAAATCCATGAGACACCATAACAGTTATGGAGCAGGGAGCTAGCATAATGCTTGGAATATCTGTCACTTTGCAAATGTGCGATGACCAACAGTGAAGCCAGATGCAAGCGATAGGCATGATTGGGCCATAAATACTGATAGAAGCATGGGTGTAGGTGCACATACACTTCCCCGGTGATTCTCCCAGGGTCGTGTGTGGAGTTTAGAGTGAGAAGGTTTAACTTCCAAGCTGCATATTACTCACTGGACTATGTGGGAAGCTTGTTGCTAGCTGTCAGGACTGCATTTCAGTAGGGAAGATTGCCAGTAGCCTGTCAGAGCCCATTTAAGTTGAGAATATTTCAGCTGTTTTACTTTTCTCTTCTTGTGAATTGAACTTGTGAATTAAATACTGTTGCTGTGTGTACACTGGGGAGAGGAGGGGGAAGACTTTGTCCTCACGTTTGATTGTATACTTGAGATAAGCCTTCACCACATGACCTAGCGCTCAAATGGCATGTAACACCAGACCTTGTGCCTTACATCCCCCACAGCACCATCCTATTTAGCTTTTTTTTTAAAATGTTTCTTACTGTGATTTTATTAGCATCAGATACAGATTTGCAAGCTAGTCATTCTAAGGAATTTTATAATTACTGTTATGAGTTCTTCCTCATTTTCAATGATGGATTCATGTGTTGAGGTATCCCAGAGTGTCTCAGGTTTTCCCTTCTTTCTTCATAGTTTCTAGGTTCAGCAGCAGAGTTCTCACTTTATTTTACTATAAATTTGACTTTAACTTAGAAAACAAGCATGGACCCCACAAAGTAATTTGCAAAGGTTCCTTGGTGATCATGATGGACTTTCATTTTTCCTTCTCTCTGACAAGATGATATTCAAAGGGGCAGATTATGCTGTTGTGTGCAAACTTGATTAGCACCAAGTAGTGGGAATGTTCCTGCAGTTTATGATTTGGCAACTTAGGCCACGTCTGCTACAGATTGCCTTAAAAAAACAAGGCTTGCTGGCTGTAGGGAGGATGAGACAAAACAGCCTGGGTGTGATTGAACTAGAAATGTGATTATTTAATTTTTTTTTCAAGGCTTCCACAATATCTTCCCCCTTTCAAGCAGTATTAAGCTTGAGGCCCTTCAAGGGGGAGTGCCAAGTGAGCTGAAAAACTTTAAACCTTGCCTCTAGTGATGGAGGGCTCTGTTGTTGCAAAGCCTCAATCTCATGAAAGTCCTGAAAGCAAACTGAATAAAAATTCTTATAGAAGATGAGCCTTGTGACTGCTTTCTAAAACCTTCTCCAAATTAAGATAAGTTGCTACGTTTTGACTGTTATTCCAGTGTCTTTACTATTGCTATTTTCTTCTAGGGGAGTGCTCAAGTACCAGACCAACTTAGAGGAACACCCTCCTGGTTGCTATAATCCTAACAAAACACTCCGACAGAATATGGTGATACCAAAAGCTTTTGAAGAGCCATTTCCTGACTATACTACTGAGCCTTTCCCAGAGGATTTACCAGTACCAGAACACTTTGTGCAAAATAACTTTATGAGAATTTGTTCCAAGGAACCCAAGTTCCAGTCACACTTCCCAGAGGTCTGTATGATCCGACATTTCAGGTATTACAAGCTATGCCAAGTCTTTCAGTCAACCATAACCGCTAATTATTGCTTTTCCAGACCAGATGTTTTAATAACGGAAAATATTATCAAAACCTTTTCAGGCATTCAAAGATTTGATGGGGAAAAAACAATGTGAATTAAACCTTGAACTGCATTACAATATGGTGCATAGAATAGGGTGGAAAAATGTCAAGAGATTGTTTGTAATGTGCTTTTTTGTATGATGTGATAAGAGGTGTATAGGTCTTGCTATAAATGTGACTTTAAATTGCAGTGTAGTGCTTCAGAGCAAATATTTGTATAACATATTCATAAGGTCCCTTTGTAAGCATTGTGTGGCAGTAGTTAATTGAAATAATCAAACTCCATTTGTTGTCTTTTTTTTTTTTTTATCATGCGAATGCAAGTCCTAATACTCATTTCTGGGTTGCAGTTGGTTATGGTTTGGCTTTGTATAGCCTGTTATTTGCAGACAGGCTTGTTTTATATGTGGCATGGGTTAATGAGTATGATGATAGTGGGGATGAAAAGCCTTTTACTGTTTTCCATTTTTCTTTTGTTTCTTTATGCTTTGTGGCAGCAGCTATTTCTTCATCCAATTTTTCTCTTTTCTTTTGAGAAAAGATGAGCTGGGCTTTATTGACAAGTAGCCTAAGGAAGTTTGAGAATACAGAGTTGATAAATCCAAGGCCCACTCTTCAAGGTGGTCTCATAACAGACCTCACAGGAGTTTCTCTTTATTATTATCTTTGATTTCTGTAGAACACATATGTCCCTTACTAGCTGCAGTGGGATCCCATTTTACTATGGAGCATGTAATCATAATAAGAAACAGTCAATTCTACACTGAAGTTCTCCAACAAAGTTCTTTGGATTTGTATTTTGCTGTGGTAATGCTCTTGAATTACAAGCATCAATGTATATCTGGCTCCATATGATCCACAGGACATCAGATAGTCTTCTCTGGGGCTTAAGATGTGTATTTCAGATCCTTTTATGGGAAAAGAAGAGCCACAGAAAGAAATGGCCACTCAGTGTTCTTCTAGTGGCTTGTAACATTATTTAGACTTTTGGATTTGGAGCTGTTTTATGCACTTAGCGATACCAAGTCTAAACAAACCAAAGGGTTAGGTCGTGTGAGCTACTGAAGTTTTTAAGGCCAGAGGAAATTAAATACTCTGCTAGTTGCAAGAGATGCTGATGTGTAACTTCAAAAATAGGGAAGGGAAGATGCATGAGGGTCATGGGCACTTTAGTGCCATGGCTTGAACGACTGAGCAGGTGTGGAATTAGTAGTTAGCTCTGCTGTAAACTGTTAATAATTGACTTTTAGGATGGGATTTAGTTGAACAGCTGCAAATGCCTCCATTTGAGGTAGTCACCCAGGGCTCTCTATATAATCAGTGCAGAGAAATGGGCACTTCCAGGGCATTATTTGTCTAGTGTACATGTCTTCCACAGGGGCAAATAAATTGTGATTCAGCAGTGCCCATTTTTTTCCTTATCTATGATTTTACACTAGTTTAATATAATAATAAATTCTGTAGAACAAGAACGCTTCTTTCTTAGATTTTTTTGCTGGTACCTGACTTGATTAAAAGAAGGTAATAGTCAAGTAATATTGCAAGTCAGACAATGTTTTTCCATAAAAGTTAACCAGATTTATAGTACTCTGGTCTGTTAGATTTTTGAAACAGTGTATGTACTGTGTCATTTACTGCTGAAACTAGTTGTCATCTGACTACATAAAACCAGAGTAATATGGTTGCAAATGAGGTCATTAGCATTTTATTCCTGATGAGTTTTACAATTGAAATTGTTTGTGCTTGTGGATGATGCTGCCTGTTAGACTGATTAAGCCTCTGTAACACACGTGGATTTCTGCACATAGACATGTGACGGTTGCTTGTGACCAAAACACTGTTCCACTATAGATGTGAAATGAGCTCCTGCAAGTTTAGAAATTAGAAAACATAACATGAAAAGTCCTTGAGGTAACATGACCTTGTTCTCCCACAGACCTGGTTTTGGATCTCTGGACCTCTGTGCTTGTACTGTGTGGAAAGGCTGTACCGATACATCCGCAGCAATAAACCAGTCACAATAACTTCAGTGATAAGCCATCCCTCCAACGTCCTTGAAGTAAGAATGATAAAAGATGACTTTAAAGCAAGGCCTGGTCAGGTGAGTTAATGTGCCCCTAAAATCATTGCTGTTCACATAGCATTGTCTATAGGGATGACTTTCACTTTGTATGTACTAACCCATCATTGAATGTTTTGAACATATGTTTTCTATCATTTTATTTTGTTTGGCTGATTTTGTTTCAGTATGTTATTCTACACTGTCCAAGAGTGTCCGCATTGGAAAGCCATCCATTCACCCTTACGACGGTAAGAAATATGATTTTTTTTTTTCCGTACTTTCACTTTTGTTTATATTTGGTAAGCAAAGAGCGAACTGTTATATTTCCTTCAAGGTGAAAATTCCCTCTAGAAGAACTTATGTTTCATTTATGAGGGTACCAATGAATATGAAATGGCATGATTATTATGTATGACATTACTCAATACATATTTAATTTTCTTCACTGTTGAGAAAGTGATAATAGGAGCTTTTTTCAATGTCTTCCATAAGTGAAAAACAATAAATAAATAAATAAAACCCATATGATTTTGTTCATTGCTTCATAAAAGAGTTTTCAGCCTTTTTTATAGATCTTAATGTAGAATTAGCATAAATTGTAATGAATTTTGTCATCTTTTCTATTCAACGAAAAGACATTCCTGCCACTGTCTTTTCCAAAGTTAGAAAAACGTCAGATTTAAAAAGAAGCTTCTAAACTGGTCTTCTGCCTTATTTTTATCTTAAGATCTACATACATATATCAATGACTTTAAGTGATGTACTATTGAAGACATCCAGTGTTGAGATTATTACTTGCTCAGCTCAGTTGATATAGAAGAAGAACTGGACCCCCTGGAATAAAGTGACATTGTATATAAGAGATGTGAAGGAGCAGTGCAGAGGCCTGGGAGATGCTACCAAAAAATCACTGTACTGTACTGGCTATGTCTAAGAAGAGTCTAAGTTTGAACATGAGTGGCTTGCCTTTTCCTTCCAAAGGGAATCGGCTTTAGGATTTCCTGAAATGGAAGAATTCAAGACCATGGAGATAAATATTCATGTTTGATTCTTTTCTTTGGACTGATAACTGATACTTTATCCCCACTGAATTGTACCTAGTGCTATGGAACAGCTGAGATGTTTTACTGTTACTTGAAATTCATGGGGCACAACCATGTCCTGTCCACTTCCAGTTCTTTGTTTTTGTGGGATGTTTTGGTTTGCCTTGTTTTTTTTTTTTTTAGATTTAGTTATCTATATGCTGAGCTGGAAGGCAAGTACTGTCACAGGGGAATCCACACTAAATTACACCCAAAATGAATTTTGTACTGTAAATCTGGGAGTGAATCCAATTTAAGGGAAGCTGTCTCTGTATAGTTTGGTGAAGCAATATTGGTACTTGCATTGCCTGAGTTTTGCAAAGTTTTTCTGGCTATTCACTTTACCAGCAGAAAGCAGAAGCATGTATTACTTTTGCTTTTGTTAATTCCAGTAGGCAATTTTTAAGGCTTGCCTCTGTATAGTGCATGAAGATAAGTAGATATGCAATGTTGAAAAATTATGTGCATTGAGCATAATGGAATGGTAGCTGTTTTTTTGCTCAGAAGGGTTCAGTCAGCATTTACTTACATCTTTTTATTAGTTTAGTCATCTTTTTTATTAGTTTAGTCATCAGAAGATAAATTTGAAGAATGTAACATAAGTCTCAGATTGCTCTTTACAGATATTTGGCCCTAGCGTGGCTATATTTAAGAAACTTAGACCTGGTTTATGCCAGGGGATGCATCTTATTGAAACATTAATCTCAAAACATCATATTCTTAATTTCTGACTGTCTATCTCAGCAGAAATTAATGGTACAATTTTGATCATTAGTAATTACACAGTTTGGAAACTATGGGAGTCTTACAAAGATTTACTTCTCTTATATTAGGACACTGATAAAACAATGGATCGTGTGATTCTAATTATGAGAAATAATGTCATAAAAGAATATTAGGCCTGGTTCAATAGCTTTGGCAAAACTTCTTTCTTGTTATGATGAGAGCTTTTATCAGAAAAGAGGCTGCTGACATGGATCTGCTGGGCTAGATCATAGGATGAGGTTGAATAAGATGTTTTACTGAAGGAAGATTCTTTGCATGAATTGAGAATTTAATCCAGTATTTAAAATAGCATATTACAGTACTGCATGTTAGGGAAGAAAATATTTTTGCATGAAAACTTGTAGATCTAGGAGCTAGAGAAAAAAGATCTCTTGTGAGTCTGAGTTTTCTTTGTCAATATAAATAACTCATTGATATTCAGATAATGTGTGGTAAATTTCCGATACACAAGTATAGTTGATAAATTAGAGTTTGTAATTTTTAGTCTTGTATTAAATATGTAACATTAGAACTAGCAATTTCCACTTATGTACAATGCATTGTATTTTAAGTATGTAATACTAGACTAGGTAATTTCTGTTCATGGTCAATGCTTTGCACTTTGAAGTACAGTGATATCCTTCAGCATAGCAGCATATACTTCAAGATTGTATACATATTTTAACTATTACAAGATATGAAGTTACCACTGAGTTACTTTATAGAGCTTCATTTTTCATTCATTTGGTAAATGGCTGGTTTACAGCATAGTGAGGATTTGAAATGTCTAGGTTTACGACAAACTTTTTGGCCAGCCTAAGCAGGTGACAGTCATTTCCACATGTCCTCCTATGTCACAGAATGTGCCTTGGGCTGCTCTCCTGCTTAGAAAGCAGATTGGTTTGGTTGTTTTTTGGTTTGGTTTTTTTTGCTTTGTTTTGTGTTGTTTTTTTTTTTTGTGTGTGTGTGTGTGGTTGGTTGGTTGGTTTTTTTTAGTGTGATGACAGACATGGGACTGTGCTTATAGAGTGTGTAGGCAATATCTTCATTTTGTATTTTTTTTTTTCTGCTCACGTCTGACTGCCATCTTCCTACTTGTAGCCACCAGGCAAACTGGAATGCTACTGCTGCTGCTTTTGTTGGATTATGATAATCCCTGGGTTATTCTTCTGGGCTGATGTGGGAGTGTGCAACTCAGAGCCACAGCAAGACCAGTGCGAGCTTTAGATACTGGAAGCACAGTGCAGTATTGTCTGCAGCAGAGCTAGGGTGGTGAATACTGCAGCCTTCTTCCTGGTGCTGTTGTCCTGTTTAGAGTCATAGAATGTTTCAGGTTGGAAGAGACCTTTCAAGGTCACTTAGTCCAACCTTCCCTGCAGTAAGCAGCAACACCTTCAACTAGGTCAGGTTACTCAGAGCCCTGTCCAAGCTGGCCTGGAACATTTCCAGGGAGGTGTCATCTGTAATCTCTCTGGGCAACCTATGGCAGTGGTTCACCACCTGCATTGTAAAAAAATTCTTCCTTTTATCTAGGCTGAATCTACCCTCTTCTAGATTAAAACCATTACCCATGTACTATTGCAACAGGCCCTACTAAAATCTGTCTCTAGGCTCTTATGTGATGTCCTGTCAAAGCTGATGAAATATCCCACTGTGCCTAAACTATGCTTAAAAGATAAGAAGTGACCATTTCAGACATGTCTTTATACTCTTGTATAAAGGGACTGTAAGTAAAAGTGGAAAGAAGGGGGTGAGTCAGTGTGAAGGAATCATGCCGATATTTTACTAGTCCCTTTCCTTTTTGAGATTGTGTAATATTTACAGTTTAGCTTAGTTTCTTACGTAATAGTGGGGTGGAGGAAAACACTGGGAGGCTCTGTAAAGGGCCTGAACCTGCTCTCATTGCACTCTGGCAAATCTCCCACATGTTTCGCTTGGAGCCAGAGTGAGCTCTGAATCGCAACCATAAAGAGGTAGGGCATTGTTCAGAAATATGTGCAGTAGTGTTTATTTTCTTTTTCTTTTTGTCAATTGAAAGAGTTCTTCCCTCTGCCGATGGAAGGAATGAGGAAAAGTCATTGCTAATAAATACACATGGAATCTGGAGAAGCAAAATCCTTGTTGCTGTGAACTCAGAGCTGCCAGTCTGGCTTCTTTGTTAAGTTGTGACCTGTCTCTGTCATCAAAGGCTTCATGTCACAGCATCACAGAATGTTTGAGATTGGGAAGGGACATTCTGTTGAACTGCCCTGCTTGAGTAGAGCCGCATAGACCCAGCAGCCCAGGACCATGTCCAGATAGCTTCTAAATATCTCCAAGAATGGAGACTTCAGAACCTCCCTGGGCAACCTGTATCAGTGCTTGATCACCTTCAGTAAAAATGTGTTTCCTGATGTTCAGAGGGAACCTCCCATCTTTCAGTTTGTGTCCATTGCTTCTTGTCCTGCCACTGGTCACCACCGAAAAGAGCCTGATTTCATCCTCTCTGCACCCTCCCTTCAGGTCCCTTTTGATAAGGTCCCCTTGAGCTATCTCTTCTCTAGGCTGAACAGTCCCAGCTCTCTCAGCCTTTCTTCACGGGAGAGATGGTCCAGACCCTTGATCGTCTTCATGACCCTTGGTTGGACCTTCCCCACTATGTTCAGATCTCTTGCAGTGAGGAGCCCAGAAATTGACACAGTGCTCCAAGTGTGGCCTCACCAGTGCTGAATAAGGGGGAATGGTCACCTCCCTTGATCTGCTGGCAGTGTCACTTGTGCACTCTGAAGTTCAGTCATTTGGAGATCCCAGTTTTCCCTCATGATCTGTATGGAAGCTGACATTTTTTAAGTCCAGTTTTGAAGAGTGCTTCCACTGCTTTTTGTTCACTGGTGACTTTGTGTTTACTAGTGTGACTCCTTGACTTTCTTATCCATTGGAAAGCCTGGGAATGGTAATGATGGGATAACCCAACATCTGGGATTCCTGCAAGTGACCTGCCAGCCAGTTGTTGTCTACTTGCTTCCTATTGTGTTCATTGCTCAATTGTCTTTTGATGTCACTTTAACAAAATGCTTTCTTTTTAACTTGTTTTACTGTGCTTCTTTTACCAGGTTCTATACACAACTGTATATAGCTGTTACTATGCTGTGTAAAACAGTGAGTAACATTTTCAGTCCTGTACACCCTTGTGTCCAACTTACTTTAGATAGGATATTATTGCATCTTACAGTTGAATCTGAGCAGAATACAGTTAGCTCCAAGATATTTTGATCTGGACGGGGGGGGAATATTTTATGTAAGTAGGTTAGTTGAGAGTTTGTAAAGGGACAAATTATTTTTGTGTGTTTCCACTTGATGAACTCTTTTAAGATTTGTCTTTCAGACCAAGTGCACAATATGGTCTGCAGATCTGACCATTCAAAGAAACATCAGAAATCTTTACTTCAGTTCTCTGCTTCCCAAGTCTGACAGTTCTTCACACTTTTGTGGCAGAAAGTGTGGAAATCCTTTATTGTGGAATACAGTTTAAATGTCATTGTCTATGACAGTCTTCAAAGCCTTTGGAAAAGAAAACAAATGTCAGCAATAATACAAATTTCTAGTAGTAAGGATCGTCCTTCATTGCAGTTCATATATCCAAAACATTGCTTCCACCTTTTAGTATACAAAGGCCCATCTCTCACCAAAACTAAAAAAAAAAAAAAGCTTATGGAGATTTTTTCACTTTTGTTTGTGATTTTTTTGTTGTTGTTTTGCTTGTGGGTTTGTTTGTTTGCTTGTTTTGGTTTGTTTGTTTTGGTTTGTGGCATTTTTCTTTTTTTTTTAACATGAAAAGTTTGTGTTTCCTCTGACTTCATTCTGGTTACTCTTCATTTTAACCTGTATGAATCTTAGAATCATAGAATGGTTTGAGTGGGAAGGGACTTTAAAGATAAAAAAACCTAGTTCCAACTCCCCTGCTATGGGAAGGGATAACACCTGCTAGACCAGGTTGCTCAGAACCCAATCCAATCTGGTCTTGAACACATCTATTGATAGAGCATCCACAATGTCCCTGGGTAACCTGTTGCACTGTCTCACCATCCTCACAGTGAAGAACTGCTTCCTAATTTCTAATCTAAATCTACACTCTTGCAGTTTGAAGCCATTGCCTCTCACCTTATCACTACAACCCCTTGTACAAAGTCCTTCCCCAACTTGCTGGTAATCCCCCTTCAGATACTGGAAGGCTGCAATGCTTTTGGAATTTCTTGAATTGGCATGCAGTGATTTGCAATAAGCCTCATGGAAATAGCCCTGTGTTTTTCAGATATTAAGTGCTTCAGAAGATGTGCTGGGTCCTTTCATGTAGTCTCTGCTGCAGAGTCAATGCAAATCACAAACTCTCACAAGTTGCAGTTTAGACAGCTTGATGTCTACTCCCAGCACTTCATAAATCTTGGTAACCTTATTGTTTTAGTAGCGTTGTCTTGCTTGTGCCAAAAGAAGGTAGGTAACAATTATATCACTTCCATGTGGAACTTAGATTGTGACAGACCTTGAAGTAAGGACAAAACAAAGAGGCAAATTCTTCTACATTTGGAGATAGCTCAGGTCTGAGATTTGGTTAAAATTCTGCTCTGCAACAAACATCCACAAATGCAAACTCAAAGGATCTGTTATCCAAAATTCTTGACAGTTTTAGTTGTCACTAGCTGCTGTCATGCCCCCATTTCCCCTTGGAACTGAAATCCACATTGCACAAAGATAGGAGATACTGTTCTGCCATTGTGCTGTCAATTCAGAGCTCACTTAAACTGCTCTCTGAATACTTTAAAGTTTAAATCCTTCCTTCTGGTGCAAACTGTTTAAAACTGTTCTTTTGGTAGGTACCATCTCTAAACTATAGGGGTATCTATCACCTCTGAGGAGAAAAGAGAACTTTGCCATGGTGGTACATCCAATAGTGAACTGAGTCTTTTGTCAAAGCTTCCTTACTGCTGCCTTTTATGGTGGTGGCTATGGAGCTTAGCAGGTGCTGTGGTAATTGAATGAGTAAATTTGCAGTATCCTTTTTGCTGAAGTTGAACTGCTGATGGAAAAGGCTTTGTTAAGTTTTGTTTTATGGCAAAAGCATCAATCTGCTATTTGGAATAGCTTTGGGGTTTTTTTTCAGCTAAAATGTTTGGTCTCAAAGGATTGTCCTCTTTCATGTGTGGTAATTGCATGTGAATAGCAAATTATCTTTTCATGTATTCATAATAAAGTAGCTGAAGTATTGCTTTAGCACCTAAGAAATGAGATGTCAGAGTTTTATGTGTTACATGTAGACACTGAGACAACACCTCCTCTAGGCAGTCCCTCTTGTGCAAAACAAAGGGGGGTGGTTTTGGCTATTCCATACTTCTGTAGTATGAGGATAAGACACACTTCCAAGACACATTCAGGACAGGAGCCAAACAACTCTCTTGAATCGCATTAAAGCATTGCTCAGAGAAGGTGCTAGAGTTAGTTCCTGGGAATTCCCCCTTGGATGCTGTGCATGCTAGAGGGAAGGGAGCCTTTAGTAGTTTCTGGGAACTGAATTCTGCACTTTGTTCCTGTCCAGTGATTTTAGTGACCCAACTGCAATTACTTTCTTCACTGAAATCGCTCAGGCAAATAATCTATCTTGAATTTCTCTTAGATTCAGGGCATCATTTTGTTGGAAGTGATGAAAAAATAAATCTTAGTCCACTCAGCTCAGGCTCTGCAGGCAGAGAAAAAGCATTGCCTGATCTGTATAGGTCAGTCTTCACTGACTAACTTGACAGAGATTTCATTCCTTTCTCCATCATTCCTCCTGACCCAGCAGCATTGGTAAGATGCTCCCTTCTGTCCTGCAGTTCCCCTTTAAGAATCCATAATCCCTTTTGGAAACAATTAAAAAGCCACCTGTTTGTTACTAAAGCTTAATGTGAAGATGTTAATCTGCATTGTAAGAAGTTGACTGTCTGTACAGAAAGAGTACCACCTCTTCTGCTCCTGTGACCAGTGCAACCTTAAATGTATTAGATCAATGTCCTTGTACTTATAAAGCTGTCTGGGACTTCATTTGTCATTCAAAGAGATATATATGCCGAGCTTGATGTTTGTTGTCTTTTCAGATTAATATTGTTTTATCACTGAAGTTGTCCTTTGAAGACTTTTTTTTT
>JAAGNO010005191.1:42319-81657 GCA_033439905.1 Ceryle rudis | reverse complement strand
AATTTTAGCACCAATTCTCTACAGCCCCTTCCAACCCAGTTTTGTGTTCATGTGCCAAACACACATTTCTGTTGCTTCATCCTTTACCTTTTCTATATATTCCTTGTTTCTCCGGTACCTGAAGCGCTAGCTGGAGAATTTAGGTTTCACCATAAGGAAATATAGGCAGTCTGTAATCCAAGAATTTTTGAGGGGCATCTTGCAGCCACAGCTATTCTCTCTCCCAGTCCTTCCTAGGAGATCTGACCCATTAAATCATAAATATTATTAATAAAAATCTGCCAACAGCCAACCATATAGTTATCAACTGCAAAAATAGGATTCCTGTGAAAAGAATGGATATGTGACAGCCACTACAGTGTTATTTCTTCCTTTAAAGAAACAAAACCCAAACATCAGAACTTGCACTGAAAACACCATATCACGACAATGGATGAAACAGTGTGTTTCCACATGTTGACAAAATAGGTATTTTGGTATCTGCTACAAACAGAACAGAAAAAGTTTGGTTTAAAACGTTTACAGCTACACATTTTACACAAACCCCATATAAAATGACATGCTAATCACATCTTTGTACTGGACTACGAACCTCATGGTCCCATGCTTCAAAAAAGTGGCTAAGTCTGTGCACAACACAAATATAGGGGCAAGTTCCTAATGCAAAGGAACCAGATTATCAATGCAATCTATTTTTTAATATAAAGGCATCCTTTTGTTGGTGTCAGTCCACTAAATTTGTAATTAAAACCTAATTTTTATATTAGGCTTTGAAATTTCAAAAGGCAATGAGGCAGAACTTCCTTAAATACTCTATATAAGATGCTGCAAGGTAAATTAATTGCTAATGTGTCCAAACTTTGAATGAAATTTGAAATGGCGGTTGCTACGTGCTGAATGTGGCATTTCTTAAGGAGAAAAATGACTCAATTGTCTCAGAACTAACTACAGCTCTGTGAGGAAAAACTGTAGGAGAGAATTCATAGGCTGTAAATGACTTTTGGAAATGTGAATGGGATTGCAGCCTTGCCTGTTGTGGTACACAGAGTTGAGTGTGTCGTGACAGCAATAGACAGCGCTTTGGTATGAAGTGCAGCAGCTGATGGGCAGGGTGCAGTGGGTATTTTGTTTCACTGACATTATAATCCACATTTCTGCAGCTCAGGCATGTTCTTGTTCTCATCTTGCCTTTTTTTTTTTTTTTTTTTTGAAGTGCTTTTTGCTTAGCATGGGGAATAAGGCGACAGAGCTTGTCTCAAGAAGGATCATGATATTTTCATTTATATAGTTTGTGATATTTGTGGCAGATTAGACCAAAGTATACTACAATGAAATAATCTTCCATTAGAGGCAAATTTTGTAGAGAGAGGTAATATCTTTTATTAGATCAGCTGACATGGCCAAAAAAAACAGGTTGTCTTTCAGGCATGCAGTACCTTCAGCAGGTTTGACAAAGAGGCAGCAAAGTCAAAGCAAAGAGAAGGGAGTGAAATAACATTCCCTGTTACTTTTTAAACATTTTTTTCCTTGAGAAATATGAGCTATAAAATTGCCTAGTAAATGAATAGAAGATACAGTGCGCCCCCCCCTTTTTTTAAAAAAAAAAAAGTTCATCTGTCTTTTCCAAGAGAAATACTATTTGTTTCTCAAAAAATTCATATGGTCAAAAATACTGTCTGAAAGCCAAAAATATCACTTGTAAATGCTCTCCCCACTGCCTCTTAGGATTTGTGTGTCTCCAGCTTTCTTTATCTTCTCTTGGCTGCGTTCCCAGTTTAGGGTATATTTGCTGTAATATGCCATGGTCTCATTCTCTCCTGGAGAGGGAAAGCACTTGCCTCATAGCAGATACAGTCCGGCTGGCAACTCTAACAGGGAAACAAGATGGGCACATGAGAAAACTCCACTGTGACTGTCATGGAGTGCTGCATTTTATTTATATATGTGCCAACACACATCACTAAAGTTTCAGCATTTGGGTGTGGGTTTTACATTTTAATATTTTTGTTCTCTTAAAATCTCAATATCCTGCCTAAACAACATTTTGATTGAAAATGTTTGACCATCTACAGAGAGGAAAATTGGGACAATGCTTTATGCAAAGCATCGCTCCATTTTTAGTAATTTGGAGGGACCCTTTTCTATATGTAGAAACTGATAAACTGTCTGACAAACTCATCTGACTTCTTAGCTTTATGACTTACCTGGAACCAGAAAATTTTAAGTAGTAAATACCATGATCATGGTTAATAGAGAATGCTTTTCTGCTGGGGAGAGAGCCTGGAAAGTCAGTGGATCCGAACAGTCACATTTGTGTTTTTATGTGTGTTGGACAAGGGGGGAATCAGTGGAGGGTGGCATTTAACAAGTGTAGTTGACACATTTTTCAGTGTTGAAGGGGGATTTTGGGGAGAGGAGGCGTTTCAGAGATTATTGGCTATTTTGAGTTTTGCTGAAATGGCTGCTATGATGATTTTGCTATACTGTTGATGATAACTAGCACACTTAACAGCCTCTGAGAAGCCTCCTTGTCTTCTGTGAAATGAAAATAAATTAGTGGGCAGTTGTGCTCTTCATTGTGATAAGCAGATTTAAGGGCTATCTCTTCCCATAAATTTATCATATTCCCTTACTTATTAAGCACACTGTTAGTGCATTTCCTCAAGGAAAAAGCCGTAGACACCCACGCATATTTTCAAAAACAAAGCTCAGATGCTTTGCTGTGCTTTGTCAAATGGCTGCTGCCAGCCTGATGGCACAGGGCTTTCCCTCAAGTATTTCACTTACACTGTCAGCTGAGTGTCTCTTAAGCTTAGCCATGACTTGTTTGAAAAAGGCAGAATTTACAATTAAAGGAGGATATTTTTATAATTTCTGTTATTTGATGATTGCATTTTTAATAGGTTGAGGGGATTATGCTAATTGTGCCCCATTATTAACAAGCATGGCAAATGATATTTTCTCAGTCCAGTTTCCACATAAAGCAGCATTTCATTAATCCAAAAATTTGTTTATAAATAATGTTTCTTTATATGTGCACCATACTTGTCAACGCATACATACCAGCATGTGCCATTTCTGTGTGAAGAGGTTTTTGTAATTTCCGTGCCATTTGGTATGGCTGAATCTGTGATGGTACATCTATCTATTGCTATATGCCAGGTTTGTGGCTGGTAACTAAAAGAATCAAAAGATAGATTGACACCTTAGAGTTGTTAAGAATTGGCAAAAATCACTTTTTCAGAGAAGTACATGCCAAACCATTTCCTTAGAATTATATGAACAACTGTGTGATCTAAACCATGTCAAACCACTGGTTCTTTGCTTTAGAAAGTAGTTATCAGTGTAATATTACATAGCAACATTTTCAAGCTTTTCTCTCCCATTAAAGGCCAGGAATACTTTTTCTGCTGATTTGAGTAGTAACGGACTTTCTGTCATGTAAAAACTTACCTATATAGTATTTCATTACATTCATATCATGATAGTTGAAAGATGAAGATGACAATCCAGTAGAAGATCCCACAAGAGCTAATGCTAAGTCAGCAAATATATGTATTTTTAAGAAATTATTAAGAGTAAATGAAATCCATCCAGGCAAGGTTATATATAGTTGCTCATATTCAGGGAGTGGGCTGGCTTAAGTTCTGAAGAATGACATATCTAATTCAGATGTAAGAAGAAATAACAGAATTGCTCACAGCAGGGTGAAATACAACTAAACTTTTGATACATTTCCTGATACACTTTTGTGCATTACATTTTATCACCTATCCAAAAAAGGGAGAAAAAACAGTATCTAATGACTCATTTCATTTGCCAGTCATTCAAATGATTTCCTGCTAAGGTTTTGATACTGCCCTTTGAGAGATGTTATTAGAAATGGAGCCTCAAATATGATTAGATCTTTGGAAAAAAATGTGCATTTCTACCCAATGGATCATCCCCAGATGACTAGCAAAATTTATATAGAAAATAGGATCCAGCTGAGCTCTGATCACTTTATCCTGTGTCGTGCTTCAGTGCTAGGAGTGCTTTTAAAGAAGTTGTATTCATTCTCTGAAATACACAAGCAGCTGAAAACACAGGAGAAATGATTGTTATATATAAATGGAATCCCTTAATACCTTATTTCTTCTTTTGTTTCTTATTTGTTGCCTTGTTCCTGTTATTTCTATCATTTTAGTTTAGCAAAGTGACTGGCTGGGCAGGCATTCCCCCCCATAAGGTGTATACATATCAGTGCTGTCTTGTCTGAGCACCATCTCTTAAGTATTCAGCCTATTGCAGCTTTCCCTCTGGCTGTCAGCACAGGTCTTGAGAACAACTTAGTGCCTTCAATGTAGGTATTCACACAACTTAGCTGTGAGGAAGTAAAAGTTATGCTTGATGACCTTACTAGCATCAGCTAAGCCTTGGTGATTAGAAACATCATTCACAGATGCTGTTAGAGAGAAGCGGGCAGGGCAGTCTCACTGCTACCTTATATTAGAAGGCAGGGAGTGATGATGCATTAACAAGGAAACTCTCATTCTCTTTTTGCAAACTCTTTTTTCTTTATCATTGTCCCTTCCTCTCCCGTCCTTGCCCCAGCAAAGAGAAGCCAGCATCTACCCTGCCCAGCATGTACGAAGCCTGTGGCAGGACAGCATCTTGACTGCATGTTCATCAGCTTTAGGGAGAGTGCCTCCTCACCTGCTGTGTTACCACCCTCAAAGAGATGTGGGTATGCACTTTTTTCTGAAGGTGGCAATCAGTGGAAACAGCAGAAAATATTGATATTCTTTTATCATTATTTTTTCAAACCTGCTGATTATATTGGTTAATGAAATTTAGGGTGACTTCTAAGAAAAAGAACTGTGATGTAGTTAGCAGTGGTGTGTCTATAGGTGCATCCTTTGCTAGCCCGAAATCTGCTAGCACTTCCCAACTTGTTCTGTTGTAACAGAGGGCTTTGTACAAGAGTGGTCTGTTGTGTGTTTTGGGTATGTGAAGCATTTTGTGCATCACTCACCTCAACAACAGTGGGCAAAGAGAAAATGCAATCTTATCAGCCTTAAATGGCCCCTTATGTTGCATGGGGTAAGATTCATTAGATCTTTAATCCAAGTCTCATGGCAGGTAATTTTTCCCTTTTGTGCAATCTACTTTGACTTGGTAGGGAGTAAAACAGACACACCAGGCTCTTCTTAGTAGTGCCCAGTGACAGAAAAAAAAGCCAGTGGGCACAAATTGAAACACAGGAAATTCTTTTTAAATGTAAGAAAAAACTTTTCTACTCTGAGGACAGTCAGGCATGGGAACAAGTTGCTTCGAGGGGTCATGGATTCTCCATCCTTGGAGATACTCAAAACCTACCTGAAGCTGGCCATGATCAACCTGCTCGAGCTGACCCAGCTCAGAGTAGGGGGATTGGACTAGATGATCTCCAGAGATCCCTTCTACCCTCAACTATTCTGTGATTCTGTTAAGTTATTATGCAGTAATTTACTTGCATATTCAAGTGTAATAATGAAGCTGTGTCTGTATGAGGAAAAGGGTGAAATGTTCCCATACTTACAGTCTAAACTGAGACCACATACAAATAGACAAAAGCCCAAGAATGATTTCCCGGTGAATGGTAGTGGTTTTGTTAGGATACAGAGTTTTAGCCTTGGACGGGATTAAATCCATTATTTTGTGACTGCCGTTTAAATATGTTTAATAAAAAGTTCTTGTAGCTTGTTCAAATGTATAAAATATATTACACTTGCAAACCTATTTATAGAGCTGGCTAAAAATACCAATGCATGTATGCGTGTGGGTACGCACTAATGTTTGATGTATTTGATGACAAATTAATGCACATGGCTGGAGACGATATGACCATGACAGCCCAAGAATAACACTTTGGAATCACGATAATTATTTCCATGAAGACATCAGCTTCAGTGATCAGCAGCAATAAAGAGAAAAATTATTACAAGTGGAATAGAGAATAAAGCCAAGGAGATCATTGCTCATATGGATATTTCTGTGGTGCTCCCGGGACTTGAATCATGTGTGCAGGTTTGGTCCTTTTCTCTCAGACAGGATACTGGACAGGGTTCAGGAAGGAATGACAAAGATGATGAAAAGCACGGAAAGGCTTCCAAACACAGGACAACTGAATATGCAGGGACTCTAGCCCAGAAAATAGATAATTTAGGGGAATATAGCAGTGGTCTACAAAATTTGATATAAAATTGGAAGAGTGGGTGGGTCTGATATGACTTTTCATGGTTTCTGCCAGTATGAGAGCTTTTGGCCATCAAGTACAGTCAGTGAGACAGTATTTCAGAGCAAACATAAAATGATGGGTCTTCATGTAGAAGGTGAGGGACACATGAAACTTCTTGTCAGAGGATGTGGAATAAATTAGGAGGTTGACAGGGGGTACTGGACAAGTAGTTTAAAGAAAAGTCAAGGCATTTCTTAATAGACAAACAACTGGAGGCTCAGGAGATCTACTGAGACAGAGAAGATTGTCAGCTGAGAAAATGAAAGCATGAGTGTCTTGCCCTGTGCTGATTCTTCCATAGGTGTCTGCGTGTAAAGCAAGATATTAGGGTAGGGAGGCCCTTGGTGTTAATCAGCACATCCTGACAAACTGTGCCTTTGCTCAGCTTTTCAGAGGTGTACCCTCTGGAGCTTTGCAGTGCTGGGTAGTATTGCAGTAATTGCACAGCTGGATAGTAGCTCCATTTCAGTGTTAATGAAAAACATGGAGCTTTGAAAGGTTGGGCTTTCTCTAGTTTCTGTATCAGATTACAAGTTACAATCAGTTGAATCCCTCCTTGTATAATTTGAGTCTTTTTTTTTTTGTGAGTGTAAGGACTTTTAAGATCAATTGTCACAACTTTACCTTAAAGCCTAAAAGGGATATACTGATGTCACATCATTTCTTCTGGCATGTTCTGAAACAGGAATGTGCAGCGCTAGCGAAGAAATGTTAGTTGAGTTTCCCTGCAATGGCTCCAAGCAAAGTATGGCCCTTCATGGCCAAAGGGAGCAATTGTAGCACTCAGTGCTAATAAAATCTGCATAAATAACATTTGCCTCAGAGCATGTATTTATAAAGGTATTTTTTTAAAGTTAGTTGATATTTTGTGTTGTTTGTAAGTCTGTTACACTTACTGTTACACTTTGTAAGTGTGAAGTTGTGGAATGATTTCTACTGTCAGGACAGAATTATTCTTCAAGTATAATAACAGCCTCTGAGAAAAAAAAAAAAGTTTTATTGATTAAGACATTGTTTTTGAACTCCAGTGTTCTGTCTAATCTCCAGATCTGCCAGGTTGTTGTATAACCTACAAAAGGATTTCTAACTCAGTACTGAGCATTGAGACCACTTAACTTTGGTGTTGTGTCCACTTCTCCTCACTGGCTGTCTGGGGAACATGAGTCTGGCAGTGTAGCTAATAGGCCATCTGGATCACTCACTGCTGTCATGTTGTTAGACATGTAAAATGCAGTCTAAATATAATCTTCAGCATCTCTCTTCCCTGTTTTGAAATGAAGCAGGTGATGCTTTTTCCTTGCCATCATTTATCTATTAACCTTTTAAGGTTCCTTTAACAAGGACTGCCATTTACTCTATCTCTTCATTGGCTGATATATAGATATACAGACATAAATCATGCAATGTATGTGATTATAGTCTAAATGAGGGAGGTCTAGTTAGAAATAAATCTGTCCAAGAGAAGTTTGGCATAGTAAGTGGGACATTTTAATAACATAGAAAGCGCCTAGAGTTCCAGCAGGGAAAGGATGTGTTCATGCCAGTATCAGAGGGAGAATGATTTCCAGCTGGTAAGCGCACAGGTAGGGAAAAAGAAGGAGCTGACTACTTTTTATGAAACAAATGCAGCTTAGGAGGCAAAGAAGGATGTACAGAGACTTTCTTCAAAGAAAGAACAATTCTGCGGGTCCAGAGTGACTGGAAGGTTCACTGCTGACCTGTGTAATGATTAGTTGATTTCTGTATTTTTCCCCTTCAGCTTAAATAAATTAAAATCCTGCAGAAGAAAATGTTGGAACAGAACGATGATCACTGTTTATTCACCTATCTTAGAAACTGAAGAGACCAGTTCACTTTCTGTAAAAGCTTCTCTATTTCCATTAAATAAGCAGCAAGGGTTTTTTTATGTATTTTTCAACTTGCTAGGGCTTAACTAGCTTTTAATTCTTTTTTTTTTGGTCGCTCTTTAAATGATGGGCTCTAATTAGTCTTTCAGGTGACTAATCGAAGGGAAGGAGATGGTGGTGAAAAAACAGGAGAATTAAACTCTGTTGGGCTTAATGGACTGAGAATCATGGAAGGTCAGGCTGGTCAAAAAGGTCTTTGTATTGGCACAATATGTATGTTTCAGGGAAATTCCAAGGCTTATGATGTAATAATTTTGAAACCTCACTGTTTTTTTCTTTCCTCCCCTTTTAATCTGATGAAGGATAGTTGTAGCACTGACTCTTCAAAAGGAGAGTAGTGATACTTCCTTAACTTCAGAAACTTTGGCTGTTAAGAAGCCCCAGGTCAAACTGAAATATTGGGCATTTCAGTTTTATGCCATCTTGTTGCTCATCATAGCTTTATAGCCCTTAACTGGCAAAGAATTCTATATGCCTTTTTTTTTTTTTCATACATGATACTGAGGAACTAGTTGTGACAGCATTTCCAAATTACAGAGCTTGAAAACAAGTCAGATTAGTGGGTCTCAAATCCTTCTAAAGGCCGGTTACAGTTTTAAGAAAACAGATTTATTTTTAAATTTTTTATTTAAATTACTGCAAGGTGCTGAGGAGCTATTCATGATGTGGAAGGTGCTCCAGACCACTCTACGTTTGCATAAAAAACTAGGTAGATTTTGAAAATTTGAAATTGCATGGCTTGCAAGTGTCCATTTGATAAAAGATGGGTTTCTGCCTCAGTGAATGCAGAAGTGCTACAGGTAATTATGGAAACGTGACTGCAAAGTACCCAAATGCATGAGTGTGTCGCTATGACTAGACCTTTTGGAAGATAGCTAGGCTTCTGAACCACGATGTTCTATGCTTTATGACTAATGATGCTATTCTGTCCTCCCATTCTTTGGTTACTTTGTAATCACATTTCTGTTTATTCCTATGAACTTTGTTTTAAAAAATAATCCATAAACTGATAATCCTTATCCCATAAAAAGCAATTACCATCAGTTTTACAGTGTTCTTAATTAAGCTTATTGCATGCAATGTAACATTTTTACTAGAGGTTCACAGTAGTCCAAAGCTGCTTTGTAAAAGGTGGCTGGAATAAACAAAACTGTAGTATCTCAGACTTCAGATATATACTGCTATGGCCTCATAGGTACAGACCCATGAAACTGAAACAGCAGGAATTTGATTTTTAAAGACCCTTGGAATTTAGTGGAGTGACTTTGCTGTTATTTTCTGTAAATTATTTTGTACCAAGAAGGAGCGAAGAAAGAAGACCCACAAGACCTGACTTTAAAGTCAAACGTGAGACAACTGAACTGTTGGACTTTTGACATCATCTTCGAAGTGCTAAAGCAGTAAGAGTTTCAGGGATGTGATAGCTTCAGAAAACAAGGCCAGTGCTCCCTATGCCTCGGAGTCTCTTGTCTACAGAGCGTAAATAATAATGTGTTTTAATTCACAGAGATCTTCTGTACAAATAATTTTTCTTTGCTTTGAGAGACCTAGATATGAAAATACTCTAACAAAATTTCCCTTTGTCTCTCTTTCCACCTCTCTAATAGTATAACATGAAAAAAAGGAAACTTGACTGTGCCATCAATTTGAATGGGATTCAGGCTGTATGCCCAGTTTTGCTTACATTTTTCTGACATTACCATTTACTCACCATACTGAGCACAAACCAGTTCTGCTTGAGAACAATTACATGTATTGAAATATTTTAAAGGGAAAGTTTCCCTTTAAATGCATCCTTCTGTCCTTGTAAAATGATAACTGATTTGTCATAACAGGTCTTCTAAAGATACTCACTTTTCTCAGAGCACCAAAAGTACCTGTGTTCTGTCAGTAGCTGCCAAAGCTCTAATCACCTTTCTGGATAGTCCTTCAAGACAATAATGTCATTTGCACTAATGTGACTTTTGTACTATGCTCATGTATGTGTAATATGAGAATATCATAGACCTGAAGGTCTATGGTCTATATGGTCTGATGGGACAAATGAATCCTAAATGTTTCTCTTTAGTGTGCCATTTCTATTAAGAGGATTTTACAGTAGGTGAAGGCTACATGTGCTGGAGAAAGTTGTAGGATGCATTTGAGATGAGGTGGAAGGCTACCATACAGCCTAAGTGTTGCCATGGAAAAATGAGTAAAGTCATATGCTGAAAAGAAAATACATCTGCCTGGGAAATTTGCCATGACATGGCGGGGGGGGGGGGGGGGGGGAAGTTTAACTAAAACAAAATCCAGTAGGGAAGCTGTTTGGTCCAATTTCAGATGCCATAACTTGGCTGCTTTCACTACAGTACTGGCCACCCCTGTCATATTACTATTCAAAATATTTTCAAGATTGGGGGTTGTTGAATTGAATACTGGAGTGCAGCCAGGAGGCTTGGATCAGTGGGAAAAGTCAGAGCACAAGATAAAGAGTCATGGGGTAGGGGATAGAGATGAAATATGTCTCTTTGCCTGCATGCTGTCCATCTTGGATATAACAGTGGAGCAGGACATATCTGTGCCCTTGCTGAGATGTGGTTTTTTTTCTCCCAGAGAGTCACAGGCCCTTTGCAAGGTCTGCCAAACTATCTTCACTCACATGTAAGGTGGTGTGAAGTATTAAACTGAAGAAGAGCATATCTCTGCATGCTTTGCATTGCTGTTGCACCGGGTTATTGGCCCTAAATAAAATGAGATCAGACCACCCGAAAGAAAAATCCTTAATCATGGTGACTTGCACCATGTTCTGGAGGTCAAAACAATCAAGTCATGAAAGGCAGTGCTGTCATTCAGTGTTTGCCATTGCAAACTTCCTCTCATTCCTCCATCAAGCATACACAACATACTGTTGTTCATATAAAGCCTTTTTATAAAGGGTTCCTAGAAATGCACCAGTAGCTTGAGCTGTGTTGGGAAATTCCTGAGGTAGGAGTAGAATTTAATGTGCTTGTTCTGAAAGATACACAGTTGGATTATTCTGCACCAATGAAAGCTTCCTGAAACCTTTCCAGTGGCTTTTGAAGATCATAGCATATAATTTTTAAGGATGACAGGGCATGCCCACATACAGCATATTTCCATGTACTACAGGACTGAGAAAGAGGAGAAGCTCTGCATCTTCATAAAAATTCAAGAAAAGGTCAAGTAGTAGCTGTAATTGCAAACTTTTTGTCAGGACAATCATCAGGCTGTTCCCTGAAAGATGGTCATTGAGTTTCACTTCCATCTTTACAGAATTGCATTTATTCTTGCTGGCCACATCCAGGCTGTCTTAGTTAGGTACAAGGAAAGAAAAGTTCCATTTTGAAGATGTGATAAGAATTTTGAAGATACACATGCTTATTTCTTTCAAAATTGAATCTGAAGAGTTGTAGGAGTAAAGGAATGAAGTGGTTAAGTATCAGCCTGTGTTTCTTCACTGGCAGATCTTCAAGATGTTTGCAATACACCTTAGCAAGCTGATGAAAGACTAGGTCAGACCACCTGAGACAACTGACCTTTAAAACTGAGCCCATAACAAGAGAGTTTTTATTCTTGAGTTTATTATGCTTTTTTCAAAGTGCTGTAAGTTTATGAAGTATGGGCATGAGGTTGTTTTTTCCTGTTTTAAGGGCTACATAGCAGAATTGTATCAAAATTAATAGAGTTTAGTTATGATGACATAACAGTACACAAAACTGAAATGTTAAGAAATCCATCACATACCAACCTGTAAAAAGTAAGAAATCTGCTATGGTGCCTTTTTGGAGCTGAGATTCAGATTTTTTCTCCACTGATTTTATGTCCTTTAATTTCCTTATCTGTAAACCCTGTCTTAAAGGGTATTTTGAGATACATAGGCATATAAGGTTCAGTTCCCAGAAAGAAAAATTCCCATGGAAGAGATAGCTAGTTTAGAGAAACCCATAGTACAGCTACTATACACAACACCGGCTACAAACTGTGGTTTAGCAAATGAAAGATAAAACCTGTAGTTAAAGACTTCAAGCCACAGTTATAAGATAACTGTAGAAAGATTAGGACATGGGAAGGTGGAAAGGCCAGCACAAATAGCCTAGGTTTCTGTGCCCATGCTGTGAAGAGTTATGGGATGTGCAATGGGCATTTGACCTGTGTGGGAAATTCTCTTTCATCCCTGAATCTGAGTATCAGTTTTGAGAAGGTTCCTGTCTTCCAGGAATTGAGAAATTGATACTAATAGAGGCTCTTACAGATCCCGCTTACATGCTGTGTCTAACCCCCTCTAGAGAAAGACATCAGAGAAAGGCAGCTACACCCCTTCACTTGATGGTCAGTGAAGCTAAGTTGAAAAACCTTACTTATTGAAGATGAACCAATAATGTAGGTTTTTTTAATATATACATAGTAGTGAACAAAAAGCAATCCAGTCTTCCATGTGTCTTTGAAAATAGACTTTGAAAATAAATTTAAATTAATTAAGTAATCTACGTTTGTTGAGACCACTCTAGTGCTTGAGTGACTGGTGGATTCTTAGTTGCTTCACCTTTCTGTTTAGACTAAGCTCTTCAAGGCAGGGACTGTTTATGGCTGTCTGTGTATGATACCCAGAGGACCTGTATGCAGACTTCAGAAACTTGTAGGTGCTACTAGAATTCAGTATTGGATGAAATAAAAAATAAAATAGTATTAAAAAGTTTTACAGGAAGCAGTGGTTTATAGTCTTAGCAGAAGTTTTGTACAAATGTATACATTTTATTCCCTATGCACTTAGCTTTGTTTTCTGGTAAAAATTGCTAGAGAAGAGAATTCACTGATATTGCTGCTTTGCTAACTTGTGGCCTGAACTTATAATGCAGAGTCACAGTCTGGGTTTGTTGTTTTTTTTCTTTTCTTCTTTTTTTCTTTGTCCTGACAGAAAGATTTCGGGATTTACTGCTTCTACATTCAAATCAAGATACAGAGATTCTGCCCATCTTTCAGCAGAGGCGCTATCCCAAGTAAGTAAGGTTGTCTTCTTGGGAGAATTAAAATCTTTCTCTATTTGCAGCAAGGGAGAGTGAAGCATTTAAAGCACTGTATGTGCTTTTGGTGTGAAGTCTGAAGGCAGAGCTGTCAGGGAGTTGCACTTATGCTGAGCTTTGCAGTCTTTCAGTGGTGTCCAGGAGAAGCAGACATGCTTTGCAAGCATGCCTAGCTGTCAGCGGGGATGTGGTGGCAGAGTGTACAAGTTAAGTTGCCTGGATCAGTGTCTGGTGGAGCTTTGTTTCACTTGACACCATGTTGACATAGGCAGATGTTTTGTCAGGCTAATCCTCACTCTTGGCTTGTGGGATTCCATCATTTATGGTGACAAATTCCCTTGGATTTTAACAAACTCCCCTCTGGATGCCTGCAAGCACAGAAAACATGGGTTTTTTTCTGCCTTTTTTAGGAATATGTAAAGGGAAACTAAAAGAGCGGTGGTGTGTTTTTGTGAGGTCTTGAATGTATTGAGTACCTTGGACAAAACCTTTTCTTCTCCCAAGGGACATACCTGAAGGAAACAATAAATGTTCCTTGTTACTATACTGGTTAAAAGAAACAGTCACTTCCAGTTCAGTCTTGAAAAGAGGCAGTGAAGGGGAAGGAAGAAGAAGAAATAGTCCGCACATTAACTATGACCAGAGTGAGCAATCAAAGAAGTTTAATGCAGGATGAAGAGAGGGAGTAGAAGGAAGAAAGAATGTCTGAAGCCAATCCAGCAACAATGATGGATATAAGCAAAGTTAGTTATTTTAGATATTATTGTTAGCAGGTTCCTGAAATGCATATAAAGCCAATGGTGTTTTAATTATAGCTCTTGAAGTCCAATAGTACAAAGTTTTCTTAAAAACAAGCAACGAATACAGGCACTGGGTGCTGAAAACCAGTCACCTCCTCACTGTGAATACTTGAAAATAAAAGCACTTAAGGATGAAATCCTGATTCTGAAAGTGGTTACATCTTGCACTGACTTAAAGGGAGACAGGATTTTATCTCCTGAATTTATTGTTTGTGTTACTCATTGGCATTATTTTACTGCAATACTATGGAGGTACACTATATGAAACTGCAGGAGGCATCTTACATGGATGGACTGGTTTGCTTGTTTCCCTAGGACTTCCATAAATTGCTACTTTTGTCCTCACCCGTTGAAGCACCAGAACATTTTTTCATCGTGGTAAAATGCTTTGCTTGGCTTAGATATTTTCACTTATGGCATGGGCACCTTCAGACTGGCCTGAGAAACTAGTTTATTGTCCTTCCTCAAAGAACAGACTTACTTCTTTATAAATCATTTCTAAGGTGTCTGACTGTCCATTTCCTTACATTCAATTTATTGCTAACATGTTTGGCAAGTACAATCTACTAGCAATATTACACATTGTCAGATTCACGGGTGAATAAGTGCCTATTGTCTTCTGTTCAATACATGCTTCAGCTCTTCGAAGACTATACAACAAATAGCTTGTAGTATGGAGATCTATTGCTATTTGAAGCTAGTGGCCTTGCATCACAAAATGATACCAGTTCTCAGCTGCATTACTTGGCAAGATTGACTGATTCTTCTAATATACTAAATCAGCCAAACTTTGGTGACTAACTGAAAGAGAAGTTTGTGTATGTTCTTAAAAGCAATAGATTTCTGTTTATAGCATCATTAATAGGTGCAAACTTGCTTACTTGTTACAGAATGTTATAATTTATTATAGTTCATCTAGAAACTGCGTGAAGACTACTGACATGTCCTAATTTCCCTAGGAGTTGTCTTTCAGGTGAAATACTGGTGCTCAGTGAGGTAGAAAACCTGTTCATCTTAATAATAGATTTTATCTTATTCTCATGTCAGCTTTTTCCTTCCCTGTGCTCGTTTTCATTGAAAAGTCAGTTAACCAGAATGAAGGTAATGAACAGATAGATCTCATAAATCAGTGTCCCTTCACCGACTTTTGCTGTGCAATGACCAGCTGTAATGACCATAAGGCTCTGAGCAGTAAGATCATTTTAATGAGATGTTGTCATGGGGCACAAGCTGGAAATTGTAATGCTTAAGGAGATCCTAAGAATATGGAAAGTTAAAAATAGAAGATAGATTTTAGGAATGACTTATCTGTATAGCTTGACTAAACAGGGCTTAGGAGGTAGAAAGGACAAAAGTTTGTATGTATTTAAGAGGCATATGTCCAAAGGAAGGAGATTGGATAGGAAGATGCTCAACATCCCTCATGATATTCAGAGTCGTAGTAATAAATATTAAAGGCTAAATGAACAAACATATAATCCATCATTTTTTGAAAGAAATAGAAGCCTTGATGTTCTGTCCTGAATTATGTTCTTGTACATTTATTATATGAAGATGTGAACTCTTTCCCAGGGAACAACAGGATATTTTTGTGTATGTGTTTGTTCTCAGAGAAGGTATCTGTGCACCAGAATGGCTGGAAGAGGTTTTCTGGAATATGCACTCACATTGTTCTGGGTTTGCCAGTGTAAATGCGTCAAAGAAACATGCTTTGCACTCCTGGTTGATGAAGGGAGAAATGCAGGATCTTTTTATGGTCCTTGATTTGCCTGAGTTTATTCTTCTGGTCTTGGCTTAGCCAAGGAGAAAATAATCTACTCTGGCACATGCAATTAATTGCAGAGAGACCTAAGTTTACAAAGATTAAAGCTTGTAATGCCACACAGTGCATCACCTTGACATACCACTGTGTGTCCACAAGTAGCATGGCATCATGAGCACTGGTTCCCATTGTGTCCTGTGGAATGAGATGCAGTACTATGCCAGCACATCAGTACAGCATCCATCCAGTCAGTCTAATGTGCAGCATGTGTCTTACCACTTTTCGTTACAAGGTTGCAGAGCAAAAGGAGCTTGGCTTTATCTTAGGCTTCACTCACATGACAATGTAACCGTGTCTTGGAAAAAATACAGTTATTGTGGAAGGAATATGGAATTATTTTCTCCCATAAATGCCTACAGTAGAGTTTCTTAATGAAACATACTGCACTGCACATACTTATGGGTTACTGAATTAGCAAGACCAGTCTAATCCAGGCAAGTCGTTGATACCTCAAGTGACTATCAGAGGATGAAATGCATGGTTCAGAAATCAGATGTCACTAGACAGCCCTCATCCACCTCATCAAGAAACCCAGCCACCCATGGAGAGAAATGTTTGGATTAGAAAATCTGTCGCCTTCCTGACATGAAGCCATTGCCCACCATATCTGTGAGGATTCGTATTCCTGAAACAAAGAATAAACCTGCAGCTCTGGGCACCCAGAAATGGGTTGGGTTGCATAGCTGTCTGTGAGTGTACTTGCCTGGGAAGAGCCTCTGCACATGAACCAAATCACAGACTTACTTGCAGTTTATTCCTTCTCTCCCTCACTCCATGACTGTGCTGAAGTCACTAAGGTGAGTTACACCAACACAAACAGGCTTGTCAACAAATTAAGCTGCTTGGAGTGAGTTTTATCCCAAAACTTTGACAGTGAGCATTAGGGCTCATAAATCTTACAGAAAACTTATCACTTTCACTCAGCACATTTCTGCAGGAGCTTTTTCCATGTTGGTATCAAGCTCATGTTTTCCTTGGTTGACCACTGATGACATTCCTGCTGTTTTATCACACAGATTAACTCATAAAATGCAAGAACTGCTGAAGAGCTGACACAGCCTGCAGAGGCTTGCTCCTGAAGGAAATTATATTATGCTCATTAATTGGTCTGTAGGGTCCAGGTTGTGACAGGGTCATTGGTGCTAGCAGCGAGGGCCTAAGTCGTTCCATCCCACCAGGGTCTTTTGCTCTTCTCTTGTTGACCCCACTCCACTCCTGACTGCCCATGCTGTGTACCCAAGGGCAGAATGTGCAATTGCCTTGCAACAGCAGAGAGAAGTGTCTCTTGTAACTGGGCCTGATAATGTCAAAAGAAAAAAAACCAAACACAAAAGAACAGAATGATAAGGGAAGTGATAGAAGAAGTGCAAGAATGAGAAATTAGGTTGGTGGTTGAAAAAGGGAGGAGAAAGGCTGACACTGCACAAAACAGCACTTGAGAGGGATGTGCCAGAAATGATACTGGCATTACAACTTTTTAGCAAATTTCTCTGTATACAAGTGACTTGACAGTTCAGCTGTACTTTATATTTTCAAGATATTGCTGAAATCCTCAAGTACGTATGTGGATTTTGTAGAGGGATTATTTGCTTCTTTCTTTTTTCTTTTTTTTTCTTCCCCCCTTCAGAAATATTTGCAGTCTTCATTCTTATCTTCTGTGGGTTTGGTGGAAAAGTTCTTGGATGATTCACAGATTTTAAGAACAGAAGGAGCTGTTATGTTCCAGCTAATTTGAGTCCCTTCTTAACATAAGCCGTGAAGCATTACCCGATAATCCCTGCAGCAAGCTTCTGGTTCAACCAGAGCATGAATTTAGAAAGACATCCAGTCTTCAAATTGAGATGTTAAAAACTGGAAAATTCACAAGCCTTTAGATCAGCTTCTTTCAATTGTCAGTTACTTCACATATGCATAATATAATTTCTTTAACTTCAGTTTCCAGTCTCTACCATCTCATACAATTTTCTGCTAAACAAGAAAGTTCTGTACCATCTGAAATGACACTTCTATACAAAAGGTTGGAGGCTATTTAAAAACTTACCCTTCTCCTGGACAAATTAAACAAATAAAACTTCCTTGTACTTGAGGTGTACTTCAGAGGTCTCACTCTAATAGTGGTTTTTTAAAAACCTTTCCAAAATTGGTTGGTTTTGGGTTTTGTTTTGTTTTGTTTTTTCAAGCGTGGGCAGGAATTAAGAAAATATTTTGGTAGCTGTTTCTGTAATGTCCGCATAGACAAATAGCACTTCTATGTAGTCAAACAGGGAGACAAAATAAATTGAGCACTATCTTATTTGAGTGACAAGGTGGTGAACTTCAGAGAAAAAAAAATGAATTTACAATCTAGCAGGTATAATGAAATAGCAGAGTATTCCAAATACATTTACTTTTCATCAATCATAATCTTATAAACCTTTTTTTGGTATATTTACTTATATTCTGAGTAAATTAAGGTTGGGTTCTTGTATATGCACACAAATACTGGTCATTCTGCTGTCACAAAAAAAACCCCAAAACACCAAAATCCAGGGTCTTGATTTTTATATACATATGTATCTTCAAATACCTATTCTTGAAAGTCATCTTTGAAGAGCAGCTGAAAGTTTCAGCTCAAACAAAGCCAAATGTTGTTATTCAATTCTCATCATGGACTAGTCTAGACAAATAGATGGCAGGAAGTTAGTGCCCTAAACTATTGTGCCATCTGTTTCCCAATTGCTACTCATTTTAATGATAATGGATCTATAATGCATCCATGCCAATTTACTACAGCTTGAGATCTAATCCAGGAAGCTGATAATATTTCATAAATAATACCAGAAGAATAAAATTTGTATCATATTTGTAACTGTCCTGAGAACATTTTCTTTTTAGAGGAAAATAATCTGTGTCTAGGGAAAGTAGTGACTTGTGACTTCTGGAGGTGACGATGCTCAGACCGCTGAGATTTCCCCTGAATCCCAGATTTAAGTACACACGAGAGCAGCTGCCAGGATCGTGGCCTAGAAACCCATTTTGGTTCACAGAAGAAACAAAAGCAACATCTTCATTGATGTTCAATGAGGGGAAAAATCATGACCTATATGTTCGTCACTCAGTCTTCATTGTAAAGGCCGAGAGATTTTTAATTTTAAAAAGAGGTGGAGAACTTTCATGGAGTGATTTTCTATAAAAGGCTTTCTGTGAAGTGCATTAAAAAAAAGATGTTCTCATGTTATGGAGGAGAAACTGAGGCATGGAACTCTGATTTGAGTTACCAGTGTCAACCAGGAACAGTTCTCCTGGGGAGCTGGCCAGAAATACAAATCAGGTCTTCCACAGTCTTTTCAGTTGTGTGCCATTGACTATCTCATCTAAAATAACATCTGTCCTGTTTTCCACTGCAAAAACATGTGGCCTGATCATATTGCTGAAATCAGATGGGAAAGTGCCAAGTGAAGGAGCCTTTCTGAAGTGCCCACACAAGCACTTTAAATGCTTTGCATAGCATTGTACATTAAGCGTGAAAATTACTGGGTTTGAAGCACTCCAAGATCTATTTCAAACTGCAGGCTAGAAGATAACTGTATCACCAGCACCACTGAACCTTCAGAAATCCTGAGTCTCAGAGAATTTTGATTACTTGATAATAAGAGATACCTGCTTGAGGAACCTGTAATGGCATTTAAAAATCTCAAGCTGTTTATAGAGAAGAATGTTTATTGTTAGTATTTTGGGATTTTATTACTTTTATCACATTCTATTCCCCCCCCTCCCCCCCTTTTTTTTTTTAAATGTGATTTCAGTAATACCAGGTTATCCGGTAGAGTTTGCAAACCAGTGTAGGATTGAACTCCATGACAGTAACATTTTCACTATAAGTAAAGGGAATTTTCCTGTCATTTGGAATTTTTACCATATGGTGAGAACAACAGTGGCAATGGGGTAAAAGGCTGGTAGCTGTTTATAAACAACAGTCACCATGTTTTAGGAGTAATCATGTTAATAAAAATGCAAGGTTTGGGTCTTGATTTTGTTGAAACCATAATGAAAATGGGAGGAAAGAGGACAGTAATTCATGCTGTGCATTACATGTTTGAGCTCAGATCCTACAAAGACTCATGTGGACACATCCACATAATCTCAAACAAGACCAAGTTAATATCTTGAAATTTTTAGTACTGCACATTAAATGCAAATAGGGGTGATAAATTCCTTGAGACAGAGGCTGTATTTGTTTAGAGTATCAGTACAGTGCCCCAGTAACTTCAAATGCAAAATAAAGACACTTCTGTTCCATTTCCAAAGGCCTCAAGTTCAAGTACTGACAACACAAAGTGAACCAGTCCCCTTAAAGTCAAGGGGAATTTTTCTGCCAACTTCCGTAGAACTTAGACATGAAATTTAAGGAACCTTGAAGAAAAAGTACAAATCTTCTAGATGTAGAGTTACCTGGGGGAAAACCTGTATCCTCTGAAAGATTTGTGCAGCAGCATACATGCTGAATCGAAGCTCCATGTACATATATATTCTTCAAGTACCAAGCATTCTAGATAACAAGTTTAACTTAGGTCTCTTTATCATATCATAGTCAGGGCTCATTAGGAAGCATGATCTGTTTTATGCAAGATATTGCAATACTCCAAACAGAGAAGGAGAATTTGCTGACTGAAAATAAAAGATGCCTAAACCTTTCAGAATATTTGGGGGATTAAGTCATTGCTTTTTTGGAGTGAATGGTGTAAGACAAGCCATTACAGCTGTTTTTCATTCTGCTGTTTGGAAGCATGAGCAGTGTTCTTGATAAAGCCTGTTGATTTAATTGGTATATACCTGTCCACTGCTGAGTAGCACTGTGAGGCTGTGGGGAATTATCTGCCACCAGATGTCATGAAGGATGTTTTCTTAAACAGCTCAAATTGAAGTTATAATAGCTTGATGCAGAAATTATTAGTGAAGTTCTTTGATCCATTATGTAAGAGAGAGTTACAATGATCCCTTCTGGCCTTATATCCAGTTTTATCATAGCTTTAAAAATAATGGCTTATATTAGTTTTAAAAAATAGTTTCACCATTACTATAGTTACAGAAATCAAGCACCAGGCTCTTGAAAAAGTAACACAAGTGCAGAAGACTTGTAGCTGTTGACAGTAGTGACTTGCTTCTTGATTTTAGGGATAAAAGGGAACAACATCATTCATTCACTACTGTGCCTACCTGCACATTAGCCATTTAATTTTTGGCCCTGTGCTTGCAGTGAGAGACCCCGAAGGCTGGGATTTTTTCATAGAATCTGTTAAGGGAGGCAGCGTCTTTTGTTGGTGTTTTGTTATTATGTCTTGGTGAAAAAGGAAGAAAAGAAATTCCAGATATTATAAAGGGGAAAATGGACAATATTATGCCTGTAAACATATGAAAAAAGCTGGGAGGGAAAAAGGAGTTTCCTATGTCATCCTTTATATTTCATATAAAACATAAATAAAAACTGTATTTTGTGGTCTCTAAGGAGGTCAGAAATTTAGCAACACTCATTGCTGTTCTGTCCCTTCCCCAAACAAGGTTTGAAGAATCAGTTAAGCTGCTAGGTAAGCAACTCAGCTGTACCACAAATCCCTCTTCATGCCACAGAAAGCAGCATGCACTGCTGCTGCCCCTGGAGTAGCAGAGCAAATGTATGCTCTGTGAAAGAGCAGAGTGGATCATGAACCTTCAAGCCAAAGGAGACAGTTACTATGTTCTAGTTTTGCATAAAATGGGCAAGGTTGTCTTGTTTTCATCAGGATATGAACCTAGATTTCAGTTTTAGCAACCTTTTGGTGGGCAGCACTGGTGGAGTGGTTCAGTTCTGTTCTGAGCGCCAGGGTCTTCAGTATGTTTGAGGGAGACACTTCATACTTCTTTTTTATCTAACAAGTTGGGCTTTAAGCTCTTGGTGATAATCAGGGACAGCAAGAAGCCCATCTTGATCTAACATCCCTTGTCTCTTCTAAGAAACATAGGAGATCTGGGCTGTGGAATGCCAACTAGACCACCCTGAATGAAGCATCCCCAAGTAAAATTTACATCAACCCCATTTGATGGAGGGAAGTGTCTCAGCATCTAGACTAGAGCTTATCTCACAACTACCAAGTTTTAAAAAATGGCAGTGGTAGAAAATCCATCTCATCCTATGGTATGCCATTCCAGTTGTTAATTGTCCTCAATCATAAAGATGGGAGTTGGCTGCTGGGAGATTGTACCCAGTAGGCCAAGCCTAACCCCAAGGAAAGTTCTACAACCACATCAAATGGTTTGTAAGAATCACAAATACTTCTGAACAGCCAGACAGCTAGCAGCTGGAAGACATTGGTAGCAGCTGCAGAACAGCAATGGCCCATGATATTAGCTGCCAAATCCTTTCTGAGTGTTGCCTAATCAGCTAACTGAAGCTGTTCATGAGCAGAATTGGAGACTAAAGTAGATAAGTCCTAACACAAAAGCTGTTTGAATAGAAGATATGTGCTGAGTTTTGGATGGTGGAGATAAATTGGGTGATATTCAGAGTTCCTGACTGTTGTTTTTTAATAAGAATTTTGTGGGTTACAAATTTGTCAGAAAATTACAAGTGTAAGCATATGCACCTAAAGTGAGGCATTATGTGTCGAGTGAGGTAACTAGCAATGCTGTTCTTTGATATCACGAATGTAGTGACATTTTTTTCTCCCCCCAAATCAATCAGAGAAGGTGTGTTATAGGCACCAACCAGAAAGAATAGATACTAAAATAATTTACTTTAGAGCCTAATAGCTTTCATGTAACAGTTTGCTTTATGACTTAATTATCAATTGCTGTCAAGGTACCTTTGTAATAGAAGCTTTAAATTGAGTATGGTTGAGTATGGTTCCTCTGCAAGGAACTTCTCTCATTCCTCTGGGAGCTCGTATAAGGCAAAATTGTTGCATACTCCAAAAAAGCACATGGGAGCAGGGTCAGTCCTCCTACCCCAAATCCACTTGATCAGTATAGAAACTGTAACTTAACACTACAGTCTATACAGTGGTCAGTGTAAGTGTTCACTCTATCCTCTCTGTTTTCAAAAAGTACTCAAAAGTGCCTGCGCTCTTGCTTTCCTCTGCATTGTGCATGGTAATGTTACCTAAGGACAGTATAGCTTTGTATTTCCCTTCGGTGTATATGATTCAATTTCTTTATTATGTTGATTTCCCTCAGCTCTTAAAACATTAAATTGTCCTTTTTTTGCATGGACAGCTGAAGCTTCCTAAACAGTATTTGAAATGAAGGCATTTATTTCCTGAGTTTTTTTCTAAAATAAAGGTATTTGCATCCTCTATCAAAAGACTTTGAAAAGTATATATAGTTTATTTTCTGTGACATAATTTTTATGTTGTTAGGGAAAATAGAGAAATGGAAGTGTTTATCAACAATTTTTCCATTACATGGTGCTATTGCTATCAGAGCAAGGCCACAGAAAAGGTGGCAGAAATGGGCCATACATTTCCTAGTGCTTCATCCCTAGATGTATTTTCAACTTGGATTGGATGAGGCGAGTCATACAGATGTAATATTATCTTGTGAAGGAGTCGTAAACCTGATGTTCTGGGAATTTGGGCACTGTGAAGATGAAACTGTGATCTTAATGTGCCAAGAGTATCTGCCACTGGAGTTTTCAAGGGAAGTTTTAGGATTTCGGCTAATCACTCCATCAGTAAGAGTTTGAAGTGTATTGGAGAGATACCACTCACGTCAAATCTAGGAACTTTGTTCAAGCTGGTATAAGATAAAATCTAGCAGAGTTGTGAACCGAACTCATACTTGCCATAATTCTTTTGTATAAGCTGCAAGAAAGAATAGAAGGTACCAAAATCTGTTAAGGTGATACAGTAGGCAGTTTAGTGGCCATGCCAGTGTTTCTTAGTGGTAAGATCTCCTAAAGGAGATCCGAAAAGTGCAAAAGTCATTAGTTACATGTTTCTGTTATGTCGAAGTGAAATGTTGTGGTGCTTTTCCATTCAGAAAGAGCAAACTTTCTGTGAAGGACAATCATTATATGCAAATCTCTCTGTCAGCCCTGTTTTGTTTCAAGGAGACGACATCAAATTTTACTTCAGCTCACATATGTCAAACTTGCTGGTGAATTGAAGAAAAAGAAAAAAAGGTTGGTTTCTGAATGGCTTGGAAAGGAGCACTGATGCTGAATATTGTGGAGTCTGAGTGAGGTAGTTTGTGCACAGTCCACAAATTAGACAGAGAAAGATACCTTAACGCAAAAGAACAGGTTTACCTTATGGGATCAGCAGAGCAAAATATAATGAGCTTGTTCAGCTGCACAGAGCTTTGATTGTAATGACAGCCTCTGGGTACTGCTTTTCTGTGACAAGCAAGTGATGCTGGTATTGATGGACAACTTCAATTCCTTCTGTTTTGTCTTGGGGAGGAGGGTTTAAGGAATGTTTTGCTAATAAATTTTAGGAGAAAACAGGCTGAGAATTCAGTGTGTCCAAGGCTTCTTTCACCCCTAGTGCCATTAGCATGCACTTGAGCATCTAATTCCAAGCTCTTAAGTGCAGCAGAAGGGCTGTCCCCTGGGGCTAGGCCCCTGTTTCCCTCTTTCAGAGTCAGCACAAGCAGCACTTCTGAGATGGGGAACTTTTCTGCTTTCACTGCCCCATCTGCAGCAGCACATTGCTGTTTGAATGCATTTTTGTGTATTTGTCTATGCTTTTTGCCTTCATTTTATTAGATGGCAGCAACTGACTGTGTTGTGGTTGATGGTTAACTTTTTCATGGTGCAGATTTACACTACAATTAAGGAATCCACTTGAAGGGACTGGTACAAACAGCAGCTATCAAAATTTGAGGTGGCTCTTAAGTCATTTGATAGCAAAATAGAGCAGGTTGGCTGGAAGGAACTCTAAAAAGCATCACTGGAGCTCAAGAAATCAAATTATCTCTGCACTGGCTATGCTAGTTATACATGGTGAGATGGATCCCCCATCACTGAATTAACTTTGTTGCTAGTTATTTTGTCCTGCACTCAGATTCTGGCACTAGTGAATAGCACCTGCACCATGTGGAAATTTGGCACTTAAAAGCCAATTATATTTGGCTTGTTCCCCTCTTTGATCCTTCTCATGATGTCCAAGGAGAAGACTCATGCCTGAAATATTTAGCATCTGTTAAAAAAACAAAAAGGGTGTCTTGATTTTGCTGAGCCTGGGGTTTTTCCCAGCACTGAAGGTCCCTCAGAGGATTAAAGTTAAGGGACATTGCACCATAAAACTTACACACACACAAAAAAAAAAAAAATCAGAAGAGTTTCCAAATCATGTAAGATTTTATTATCATAGGGTCATTGGTGGTAAAAAAAGCCCTGTGCACTTAATTATATGAGTACTGTTAAGTAAAGTTAGCCAAACTGATGAAATAGAATTAACAAGGAAATAACAGGGCTGGTGCCTTTATCCACAGTCATCTTTATCCTCTCTTTCACTTGTCTATCTTGGCAAGACTTCTCCAATGAGATAAGAACCTATCACTTACCTTTTTTAAGCTGTGTATCAGTCAGGTCTGAAGAGAAGTCATCAGTTGCATAGACAGAAACTGTAAATCGATGAATTTCTTAAACACTCCTTTGTGTAATATTGTCCTTCCTTTTGTTTGCTTATCAAGAACTGTGATCCATATATTGATGTGGTTTATGACGACCATTTTAGAACTGTGGGCCTCACAGACTTACAAGTCTGTGCAATCATCATTGCAGTGCTCTTCTCTGCTTGAGAAATAGTTTGGGTTTTTTGAGGAATAGTTATTCCTGACGAATGAGTAGATGCTGTCACACAATGTCCAACTGACTTGCCCAAGTTCTCCTAAGAAAGGTATGGAAGAAAGCAGGTTGGATCCCAGCACAGCATCCATGCAGCTGCATTCATCCTTCCTCTTTGTGTTCTTTGTTAAGTTCCTACCCTGAGGGGGAAAATGCATTTTTGTTAGGGACCTTTGGGAACTTCCACAATAAATGTAACAGAATAACATTAGAAACATGTGATGTTTTAAGAAATGGTTGATGAATGCAAACATTAGGAAGAACATAAATGCAGTTTTCAGAATCTCAGAAAGGAACAAGCAGAAAGATTCACCTGTGGGTCCAACTTTTACTTTACAATTTGTTTAAATTAAAACTGTTACAGAAACCCGTTTAAGGGTCCTACTGTCCTACTGAAGGACAGTAAATGGTATGTGGAACACCTAATCACATCTCTTGTAAAATGAGATTTAGTAGATACACAGAACCTAGAGCATTTGGATTCATTTTATCCATTTTGTATTGTTCATGTCCTGGTGTATTTAGTTGCAAATACAAGTACCACAGCAGAATAAATAGTTAAAAGTAATAATACACCTTTCAGTCCTGATATCATGAAATAGAGTGGCATTATTTCCACTATATTTTGACCTGGAATCAGATTTTATTTTTTCTTCTATTGAGAATTTAGCAGAGTATTGTCTAAATATGAATACAGCACAGTGTATTAAAACAAAAAGAAGAAAAATCCAGTGCAGACAAGTGGCAAGCAGCAAATAGTTCTTAGGCAGATAGTTTTAAAAGGGATGAGGTAACAAATATGCAGCGACTCATCTTGGGACTTGTTCTTGACAATATATAAAATAATGAAGGACAAGGAAGTAGGTGTAAACACCAAGCTAATTAAATCCTTGGATGATATTGGACCAATGAGGATAGTATATTTCAGAGCAGATAGATTGAAATTTCTGAATGATGTGGCAAATTTCAGGAGGTAGATGGAAGAAAAGAAAGATGAGTTGGAATAGGCAGAAATGTCAAGACAGTTCACCAAGACAGAAATTATCATCATCATCAAAGAAGAAACAGTGACATGGGGCAGGAGAAATGTTAGGATCATACTTAGCACTTTATAACAGCCTTTTGCCTCTATGTATCAGACTATTAAACCTATAAAATTGTGGAGAGGAGGTCTGAGAAAGTGTTGCTACCTGGTTTTAATAAAAGGAAGAGCGCAGCTATGGTTATAAATGGTATTTTGGAAATGACAGTGGATCAACATGAGGGAAATGGGATTAAAAGGCCAAACTTCTCTTCCTCTTGGACTGATCAAAACTGGCATTTGAAGTCAGACCTGAGGCACAGTCTTGTGATCTGCATTTCACAATGACAGCACACATCATGTGGATGAGCTTGATCAATGTGGAGCTGCAGGACAGTGATTTTATGCAAGAAATTTCAGGAGTCAAAATTTGCCTGTCTCTCTGGACTGAGAAGACTAGTCACACACAGTGGGGTATCTGTATATGCACAGAGCACCTTCAGGAGGCCTGGTCAATAGGAACTGATGTTGGATCTACAAGAAAAGCTCCTTTGGCTTAGACCCTGACTCTGTGCCAGATGTATTTTGATTTCCATCTTCTGTTCTCTTCAGTGCCTTATAGTCACATTGCCCTACAGCAGTGTTTCATACCCAGTGGTTTGTAACCGTCAGGATATTTCTGAAGAGTAAGGGTGGGAAGGGTTATGAGAGGAATTACATATTTTAAGTACTGAAGCTCTAGTTCCCTTTCTGTGTCTCTCACCAAGTTAGTTGCTCATCTGTCTTTTTCAGGGTCACCAGTTCTCAGCTTCTTAAAATTCACAGAAATGCTAAAAATAATACTTTCTATTATCATGGATACTCTTACAACACATAGGAAAGTAAGAGCTTGGAGGAATTTAAAAATTCAAGGAATGAAAAATACCCAAGAGGCCAGAAGGCCCATGACATCTTTGTGTGTCTGGAAAGGTGCTAATGATGACATTCTATAGAGCCTTTGCAGGACTTTGACAGTTTCCCACAGGATTCTTCTGGAGAAATTGGTTGCTTATGGCTTGATGGGCATATGCTTCACTGGACAAAAAATTGCCTGAATGAACAAGCCCAGAGAGTGATGGTGAATGGAGTTAAATCCAGGTGGTGGACAGTCACAAGTGGTATTCTCCAGGGCTCAGTGTTGGGGCCAGTTGTCTTTAATATCTTTATCAATGATCTGGATGAGGGGATTGAGGGCACCCTTAGTAAATTTGTGAGCAACACCAGGTTAGGCAGAAGTGTTGATCTGCTCTACAGAGGGATCTGGATAGGCAGGATTGGTGCAACAAGGCTAGTGGTGTGAGGTTCAACAAGGCTAGGTGCTGGGTCCTGCATTTGGGTCATAACAACCGCCTGCAATGTTCCAGGCTTAGGGAAGAGTGGCTGGAAGGCCTCTGGCAGAAAAGGACCTGGGGGTGTTGGTCAGTTGCTGACTGAATACAAGCTGGAATTGTACCCAGGTGGCCAAGGCGGCTTCCAGCATCCTGGCTTGTTTTGGAAATATTCTAACCCATAGAAATACGGAAGTGATCATCCTCCTGCACTCAGCACTGGTGAGGCCACACCTTGAATCCTCGGTGCAGTTTTGGGCCCGTCACTACAAGAAGGACACTGAGGTGCTGGAGCATGTCTGAATAAGGGCAACAAAGCTGGTGAAGGGTCTAGAGAACAAGTCTTCTGAGGAGCAGCTGAGGGAACTGGGATTGTTTTGTCTGGAGAGAAAGAGGCTGAGGGGAGACCTTGCTTTCTACAACTGCCTGAAAGGAGGTTGTAGCGAGATGGGGATTGGTCTGTTCTCCCAAATAACAAGGGACAGGACAAGAGGAAATGGCCTCAAATTGTGTCAGGGAGGTTTATGTTGGATATTAGGAAAAATTTCTTCACCAGAATTTCTTCACAGGTTGCCCAGGGAGTTGGTGGGGTCACTATCCCTGGAAGGATTTAGAGGATGTGTAGATGTGATGCTGAGGGACATGGTTCAGTTGTGACCTGGCAGTTCTGGGATAATGGTTGGACTTGAAGATCTTAAAGGTCTCTGACAACCAGAATGATTCTATAATTCTATTATTCCATGATTGAAATTGGAACACTGCAGACAATAATAGGCCATTCACTCCAAAGAACAGAACTTGAAATAAGAAATTGGAGCAGATTCAGAGAAGAAGAGTGAAGATGTTAAGATGGTCATGGCTGCGTTAAGCTCATCTATGACGTAATGCAGTATATTCTCTGGTAGCTTGGTAAGCTTCTGCCTGTGAATCTCTATGTAGACTCTCTATTTAGACTTATCTACAGGCTTATGCTGACTTCATAAATTCATTCTCCAAGTTGGATGGTCTCTTAGTCTGCTGTTTTACTGTTCATGGTTCACTAGTGTTCGGCAGGTATCCTTTCTTTCCATTTTGGCCTTGCCAGTTTTCTGTATCCTTTCCAGAAGAGACTGTCTGCCTAAAGAATCACTGAACATGTGGAAGCAGTCTGAAGTTGGCTTATCATTGTCTTGCAGACCTTACTCCTCAACTGTTAGAGCAATATTTAGATAATTCCTTTCTAGGCTTTCTGGCAGCCACATTCAAGCAAAGTTATTTTACAGACCCCCCCCAAACAAGTAATTACTTCATGAAGCTGCCCTAAAGCAAACCTATTATAGGTGCAGTCATTGGCCTGTATAGGACAAACAGCTCATGAAGAGCATCTTTTCTTAAAGAAAGTGTAGCTGTGAGAGACATTTCCTTGCAAAGAAGTTTTCCAGAGAAAAGAAGGGCTTGTGACTGGAGTAAGTCACTTTGTTTACCCAATGCACACCCTAAGAAAGAAGTGTCAGCAGTGAGAGATGGCATTTTTTTCTCAGGGGTTTATTACATTTTAGGTAGCATATTTGTGCAGGATCATAATTTATTGCAGGATTAACTACTTCATTCCAATTGCTGAGGGTTTTTTTTTTGTGAAATTTGTCCTTTTTTTCTTCTTCTCTTAATTTTGAATTCTTCACCTCTACTTAATCTAGTCTGAGGAGCCTGAGCAGGCTGCCTTTGGAGGGGATCATAATACACCTGGCCTTGTTTTCAGATTGATCTGCTGCCAGCTATATCTTCCAGCACTCTAGTCAGCTGATTCTCTCCTCTCCTTTTGCTTCTGCAGATACCTAGCTAAGTTTTTAATTTTCGCACTTGTCATCCTTGGAATTTGTCAGCAAGTGCCAACTTTTCTCTCCTGAGCCCTAAGGTGTATTGTAGCTTGACTAGGAAAGCCTGCTGACAGTGTGGATGTCTATTTAGAGAGGTTGTCTTTTTCCCTCAGCCTATAAAATTTAAAAAAAAGTATTTTGACCTTTGATATAATATTCCCCCTGAGTATATTTGTAAGTACAAAGCAGCTTCCAGGAGTGGGGGGCTACTGCATTTCATATATGTACTAACTTTAAGTATTTCCTGAGTCCTAAACTCCCGTGTAGAGCTCAATTTAACTTGATATACCCAAATCCTGCATTAGACCTCCAGTGCTGTTAGTATGTAATAATTAGAGGTGTGAAAAACTTGAATAGGCATCTGAAATCTGCAATCCAGTATGCTTCAGTTTCCTCAGCCCAAAGTACTGTTGAGATACTGATGCTGCAGGTATTTTCACTGATACGGGGACATGGGATATCCTAATATACCAAGCGAGGAAGAGGCCTCAGACATAATACCAGCACTGCCTGTGAGAAGGACCCATGCCATCTGCTAGATGGCAACTCTCAGACGACCACCAAAGGGAACAGTATAGGCAAGAAAAAGCTTCCTGTAAATATTGAAAGAGACAAAAGGCCAAATATGGAAGTGGATTACTCTAAAGCAGGAACACTGTTTGCAGTGAGATGTGCAGATAACTGCTGCGCCAGTGAATGAGTTGTGGAGAAACATGGCCAACACATTCAACCTAATTGTGGTTGCTGGTCTGCAGCATCTTCTCACTTCATGATGTAACAAACTAAATTTTCAAAAGGCAAGTTACAAGAGGTGGTGCAGTCATCACAAACAGTCTTTATTATGCTTTATTAGCTGAGACAAAAAATGGTAGGGGACAAGTTTACAGAGAGTCAAGGCACTTCACAAAATAGATATTGTAACTGGTAAGGAAATAAATGGAAAATTTGATTTCATGTTATGATAAAATTAAATCATGTGTGGTGTTTAATCAAAGGAATACATTTTGGAAACATTTTATAAAAATGACAGTAAAAAGGCTGCCACAGAGAAGCAGAAGAATACAACCCAACAATTTGGTACAGAAAGTATATGTACTTTCAGAGAAAAAAGTTATCTGGAGACATAATTATGCTTGATTGTAGTTCTCCTAGTGGTTTTAGAGACCATTTTAATCGAGTAAGTGAATGGTCTAAACTGTTGCTTCTCTCCTGTGATAGTTAGCAATGAGTAATAAGAAATAGAAGTACTCCATAAATCCTTTGGGCAATATTTAGACAAATGTATGAAATTCTGAGGAAAATGAACTTGGTCTGAGACATTGCCTTCCGATTGCTCTAGGAGTCCTGAACAAGGAAGTGCTATGCTTACAAGGCTTTCTATCAGTTGTGCAAGTCTGGTTTCTGTTGCCTTCAGTGAAAGTTGTACCTTCACGCTTTTTTGAAATTTTCATTCATAGTTATGAGGTTCTTTTCTCCTCCTCTACCATCCTCCTGTTATGAGTCTGGATTCCCAAGGTGATTGTACAGTTTTGCTGCTGTGGTGTTCCAGCCTATTCCAGTGGGATCTTCTCATTGAACCTGCACTGTGTCTCATAGAAAAGCACGGATCTCAGCTCAGAGTTTACAGTAGGAGGTTTATCCATGAAAGTGCAAGGACCTGCTCTGCTTTTCAGTTTTCTTACCCTTGTCATCATGCCTTCAACATATTTTCTCTTGCTAAAAATGTTGTAGAAATGGAAATTGTTCTTAAGTCGCCTCTAGGCCCTTAGGAACAGATCTGAAGGACAGATGATTTTGTTTTGCCCAACCAGGCAGAAATAAATGGAACTAGGGAGAAATAAATAAAAAGGACCTGGGGCTGTTGATCAACAGCTGGTGGAGCATGAGCCAGCAGTGTGCCGTGGTGGCCAAGAAGGCCAACAGCATCCTGGCCTATATCAAAAACAGTGGGTCAAGTAGGAGTAGGGAAGTGATCGTTCCCCTGTACTCAGAACTGGTGAGGCCACAGGTTAAGTATTGTGTTCAGTTTTGGGCACCACAGTATAAGAAAGACAGTGAGGTACTGGGGAGGGTCCAGAGAAGGGCAATGAAGCTGGTGTGGGGTCTGGGGAACCTATCTTATGAGGAACGGATGATGGAACTGGGGTTGTTTAGTCTGGAGAAAAGGAAGCTGAGGGGAGACCTTCTCTCTTTCTACAATTACCTGAAAGGAGACTGTAGTGAGGTGGTGGTCTCTTCTCTCATCTAGAGATAGGATGAGAGGAAATCAGCTTAAGTTGTGCCAGGGGGTGTTTAGATTAGACATTAGGAAAAATTTCTATACTGTAAGAGTGGTGAGACGTTGGAACAGACTGCCCAGGGAGGTGGTGGAGTCACCATCCCTGGAGGTGTTCAAAAAACATGTAGAGATGGTATTTCAGGACATGTTTTAGTGTTACGTGGATGGTTGGACTCAGTGATCTTGGAAGTCCTTTCTAACCTTGATGATTCTGTGATTCTGTTAACTGAGATGTACTAAAACCAATGGCTTTTCTAGAATTTTAAAAATAATAATTTGGCATGTTTCTGTGAGAGGAAAACCTGATGCTAATTGGTTCTGTAGGGTTTTGAATAATTGGATGTTTCACTAACTGATAAAGAAAGCAAATTCTTTAGAAGAGAGCAGGAAAATTCTACAAGCTCTCGTACATACTGTAAGAAGTTGAAAGGAAAAAAATGTGAATAATCCATCAGAAATTAAGCTGTTAGAAAAAGGAGATGTTGTTTAATGAAATCTGAATTAGCACCATAACACTTTGCAATCTTGCTCAAAATATTATATAAAGTTAATTGGACCCACTGGGTTTTGCAAGTCTACTTGTCTAAGGGTCTGCTGTTTTCTTTAATCAAAACATCATCCTTCACAATATGAGGAGAACACATGGGAATCTCTGATCTTGCATGCCAGATGTCACATTCTGTTACACTTTTAAACCTTGAAAGCCATTGTAGTTATAGAAATCCATACAAACCAAGGATGATATGCTTTGTTCAGTGCTGGTTCTTCATCTGTAAAAGGCTGTTGGTACTGAAAAGCTGTCAATAATCACAAGCCCCCTGGAAAAATATTGTGAGAGTGTACACTTATTAATCTTGGTTTAAATAATGACTTGAAGTACCATATATTGACTTCAAAAGATGAAGCATCTGTCTTGATTTTTGCTACAGAAATATTTTAAAATCTTCAATAGCAGTAAATTCAGCTTCTTTGAAAACTAAAATCATGTAATTTGCTGTAACTAGGTTTTTACTGAAAACTGTGAATTGAGCCTGGGACTCCAAAGTGGTCAGTTTTGCTGTCTGCAAGCCTACCATATGAAAGACTGCCTCTGAATTGGGAGGGAGATAGTGAAATAGCTCTTACACATGTTTACAGAGATTTCCTCCCAGGCATGAAGGGCAGTGTAGGAGGAACATGAAAGCACTTGATTGAATATTTATCACGTGTGGGTGGAGCCTGGTACTGCGGGTTATCAGGGGGAGGTGGTAGCATCTCTCTGGTGCATAAGAGTTAGATACAGCAGCAGAAGAGCATAAGGAGGCTATTTCAGCCATTAGACAGTCATTTCCTCGGAGTTCTCAAGATGAGATTTTGGAGAACTTTATTGAAAACCAATTAAAGTCAACAATACGGGTTTTCTTATGAAATCAAAGGAGGGATTCAGCTATAGCTGAAGACATCTAAACATCTACGTCTGTGTGTGAAGTAGGTGTCAAAGCTCCAGTTATCTTAGTGGATATCTAGGTCTGGCTTCAGGTGCCTCAGGCTAGGTGTACAGTGCCACTTCAGTTCTGCTTGGCCTTCGGATGCCATTCCAGAGGGACACTGATCTCTAAGGTCCTGTTGAATTGAGTCAGTACAGTCGGTAGACACAGAGAGCAATTCATCATATCCTGAATCACTCGCTAGGCTCCATTAACTGTATTGACTGCATCTCTTTTGACTGTATCGGGGACTAATTCAATATGCTCACACAAAGATATCTGCACCTGGACCTTAGTTACAAACTGAACACCGCTTCAAGGATATAGTATCTCATACTGCTGGGCAAAATACTTATTCTGTTTCTGTTGCTAAGAGTTTTGCTACAAACTTTATTCAGACTAGGACTTCACTTTCCACTTTCTGTGCTCTGTGCAGTACTTTGTATACAGGCATTTTGTTCAGCTTGCAAATGCTCATACTTCTGTAATTAAAATTTCCTACAAGCTCTTGGATTAACTCCCCTATCCATCTGTTATTTCAGTAATATCCCAGATAATATCTCACAGTAGCTCCCAAAGAACCTGAAAAAAAAAAAAGATAGTATCAGCATTTACAGTTGGGTAGTGGGGTAGTGAAGTACAATATAAGCATTACACTTTCCTAAGGGCACTTATGCCCTGAAGTGAAGCATGGCATTGAGGTACAAGTCTGACAGAGGCATGAAGAGGTGTCTCCATACATCACTACGCAGTTCCTTATGGAAGGTAATAACCTCGGTCTCAAAATCAGTATTGCTGCCTGTGTCCCTGAGACAGCATCCTTTGGTTTAGAGACAGCCCCGTGTTAGTGCAGTTGCATTGCCCAGTACTGGAACAAGCTGTCTTGGTGCCTGCTGGGATATTTTGTACTGTTGTACTGTAGAATGTAATTGTGCTTTAAATAGAAAATATGTTCGCCAGCTATCTGCAAGTTGCTTTTTAATAATGTGCTCTGCTATTTTTTGTGATATATTCTGTTTTGAGGAGCGTTTTTTCTGTTTGTGAGCTAAGAAATTGTGCCAGAATAACTGAGAGCACTCCTAAGAGTGGAAATGAATACATGTGAAAAGAACAACTTGTTATTTGAATAAGTTTGCCTGAAGGGGAAATTTCAAAACTTTTAGTAAAATTCCATTCCATTCCTTCATGTTAATTAAATTCATCACTGCACTGTTCATCACTGCACTGTTTGATTCAGCATCAGGAGGTTTTTTCTTCCACTGACTTGAATAAAAGAAGGATCAATTCCTAAATGACAGTTTCCATCAAGGCATCACAGCCACATTTCCTTTAGTTATAAATTATTCCTCTACTAAAATGGGATCAATAGTGCATGTTTATGACATACGAGAAAATCTTCCACGAGAAAATCTTCCACGGAGATCATGTTGTCCTTTCAGGCAGTCTTGTGGAGTGGGTTAATGCAGTAGCAATATTTCTTCAACTTTTTCCCCATTTCTCTTTCTCACACTTGGAAGCAATGTCTTCTGGCTGTTCTGTGCTGGACTGCATGCAGGCACAGCAGGAGGCTCTTGGCTTCTCTGACTCATTTACTGTCCAAACAACTGCTCCTCACTCCCTCAGAGTCTGCACAGTGGGCAGATAGAAATATTTTACAGACCAGATGGGGCTAATGGGCCACAAACTGGAGCAATCTAACCAAAATACATATTTAATTGAAGGTTGTTTCTTGAATTTCTGTCATGGAATTATGGACTGTGCTTGACAGATTTGTGGTGACCAGATCTAGTTTTGCATGTTCCAACAACTCCTGGTCGTGTCAGTGGTATTAAGTGTCTCTCAGACTTTACAGGAATTGCCTCACCCCTTCTGCTATCAGACTTTAATACATACATCAGATAGTCCTCAAGTAGTCTTAAGTGCAGTTCTGCTAAGTGGTACCCCTAACAGTATATGACTATTGTCACATCTACTGTGTTAATTTCTGGAAAAATCTCCTTTGCTAGTTTGCTTTTGTTGTGTTTGCTTGTGGTTTTTCCCAAAAATGTTGGCTTTAAGTCTGTATATCCAAAGGAAAGTTACTGCTTGTGGAAAATGCAAGGAATTTCCCTCAGGCCTCTGCTTATCCCCTCCATACCTTTAGGAGTGATTCTCTAGATTTCACCAGCTAGGCAGAATCTGATTAGGGTAACCAATTTGTAAGAGGTATGCCAGGAATGACAGTGGACTTCAGTTGCTGGTCTGTGTTATCCAGTAATGTTTTGGTTTTTAGTTTTTGCCCTACACTGATATCATGGAATCACAAAATGGTGGTGGAAGGATCCTCTGAAGATATATAGTCCCACCCCTCTGCCAAAGCAGCTTCACGTAGACCAAGTTGCACAGAAACACATCCAAGCATTTTGAAAGTCTCCATAGAAGGACATTCCATAACCTCTCTGGAAATTATATCCTGAGATTAGATCTCTGTTGAGATACACATCTAAGACCCTTAACATTTGTGGACCTCTCTCAAAATGTGCCCTGGACCATTTCAGAGTAATGACTTGCTTCTCTACATTTCCCTTGTTGCTTATTTAAATAAGAGATGATCCTTTACCTCCTCAGTCAAATGACAGTGTGACATTTAGAACATCTCTTAAAGCAGCTGCTGCTGCACTCTGCAACAACAGCGGTATCATTTCATTAGTGGAAAATAAACCCTTGTTAAGCAAATGGGATATAAAGTGTTATGTAACAGGAAACGTTTAATGAAAAGTTAGTTAAAGTTCTGATTATATTGTATGCACACGTCTAGTTAAGTTTTTCTTGGCCCCATTGTGCAAAAGAATTCATCTGTACTAAGGAAGGAATGAATTTGTTTTCTAGTGTTCTTGTCATGCTGGAACTAACATACCTGACATTGAGAAGCATTAAGATTCTTCAAGAGGTTTGTTGAATATTGTAGTGACTTCAGAATTTTAAGACAGAAATAAGAATGCTTAGTGATGAATATCAGTTATGAACTTCGGTTACTTAAAAATGTCTACTGGGAGAACTTTCAGTGCCTTCTGATAATGGCTGTGGCTTGTCCAGTGTCTTCTCCCTTTCTCTTCAGGTAGGACCCCAAAAGCCAAGAAAGGAATTTTTAAGACAGGACATGGCTAAGGATCAGCCTGTTTGCCTCCAGATCCATCAGAAAGTAGGCGCTTATCTGCATTTAGATAAGACACTGGAGGAGAAGGAGCCTAACATATGAGGCATCAAGATGTCAGTGGTAGCAAAGGTCTGGAAGAAATTTCCTAGAAAGGTCCATATTGGCCAAAGACACACAGACAAGATGTTGTCTTGACTAGTAAGATTCCAAGGGTCAGACCACAAAACTAAAAGAAATGAGATCAGACCGAAATCTTAAGTTAGGGCTAAGATCCAGCCTTCAAAAGGGAAGAATTGGATAAGAGTTGGAAGATTTTGTCTGGAATAGAGATGTCTCCTCTGCTTTTAATTCCCTGGCTGATGTTATAAGGGAGAAACTTATGCCCTTTCATTAGATGTAAAGTATATGTAGCCTACTTACATAATAGTACTAGTATGTATGTGTATGAGAGTAATATGTGGAAGGTTTTTGTGGACTCAGGCCAAAGGTTGATCCCAGTCACAGAATCAGAGAAAGTTAGGGATTGGAAGGGACCTCAAAAGATCATCTAGTCCAATCCCCCTGCTGGAGCAGGATCACCTAGATCAGGTCACACAGGAATACGTCCAGGCAGGTATTGAATGCCTCCAGAGAAGAGGACCCCACAACCTCTCTGGGCAGCCTGTTCCAGTTCTCAGTTGCCCTCACCATGAAGGAGTTTTTCTTCATATTTATGTGGAACCTCCTATGTTCCAGCTTGCACCTGTTGAGCAAATACCTAGTCATTGAGCTGCTGAGTCCCACCACACTTTGCTTTATTAACTGGTTACCTAAAATGTGGTGATCCATTGAGGCACTTATATACAGAAAGAACCTTGATTAAATGCACTGTTCAAGTTCTCTTTATAATAGTTTCTGAAGACTAATCTATCACTGAATTAAAATATACAGTTGGTATTCCATAAGTAGAATAGGGAGTGTGTTAATCTTATTAGAGATTTTACAGATTTATCAATAGATGACCTTGGTCAGAGTTTCCACTGTATAAGAAGGATTTGGAGGCCACATTTTTGAAGATTCCTGAAAGCCCATTTTAAAATCAGAATGAGCTGACTTTGCAGCTGTATCTGAAATATTCAAAAAGGGTTGGAAATGGGACTCAAGTCTTGTAAACAATCTTTAAAAACAGGTAGACAAAACTGTTATAATAATGAGAGGCACAAGACAAAAGGGCTACAACTCAGTGATTTTTTTCCCTCTTCAGATATCCTGTCTAATTGGGATGGATTGCGTTACCAAGAGTCTTGAGGTGAAGTGAAGAGTAGACAGATGTTAATTTGTTCGTCTTGCACATTACAGGATGGATATGTGTCACCTCTTATTTATTCCTTGGAGGCCATTGAAAAGCATTATGAGAAGTCAGGAAAAAGATTATTTAACCCTTTTTCCATCTCAGCTGTTTCTGATGTTCAAGAGATGTACCTCCTAGGTGCCTCTAGCCAAACTCCTTTTCTTCCTGCATATAACCCATGAGGGTGTTATTGTTTCCAGTGCAGCACTTTCATTGCCCTCTAATACTGGGCAGAAAAGGCAGTCATAATTTAGGCACCTTCACTTGTTTGATTGAAAAATAGCTTGTCTAATCATGGAATGTTTCAAGAGATTTTATGTAAGTTTTTCATACTACCTGTATGTTTTTCTCTGCATAAAGCTTTCGAGGAAGTTTTTCACATTCTGCATCCCAAGACTAGTAAGAAATCAAAACAAATTCTTTGTAGGATTTTTTTTCCATTTCACTTTTCTTTTCATCTCCCTGAACAGCTTTCTCCAGCTTTCCCTAAGTGTTCTTTTTGCTTTTTCTGCAGACTGTATGTGGATGGACCCTTTGGAAGTCCCTTTGAGGAATCCCTGAACTATGAGGTCAGCCTCTGTGTGGCTGGAGGTATTGGAGTTACACCATTTGCATCAATACTCAACACACTGCTGTAAGTGAGCTTAAGCATTTTAAAGCAATTTCACCCCAATTTGCCATAGTAGTGCATGTCAGAAAGACTAACAGAGTATTTAAAACTTCCATTAGTGTAACATAGATAAATGGTTTCTTGGAGAGAGGTAGAGGACAGGGATGTCCCCTGAAGAGCATAAATCACCTCATACAAGCTTTGTAACCCAAAGAGTTGTGGAGAAGTTGTGCCAGTAATACACCTGAACTGGGACAGTGTCACTAGGCTTTATATCCTGCCACCAGCCTAGCCTGAGATTAATGCTGTCACTGCCCTTCAGAGAGACTTGACCCCCTTGTCCCAGCTGAGATGAGGTTATTGACACTGTGATAGTGACTTTTTAAGAGTCAGGAGGTTGTGACAGTCTTTCTGCTGGACATGTAGGGCCAGCTCTCCTGGTATGTTTGACTTGTGTAAATGTGTTAGCTTAAGGTTTTAAATGAAAGGGATCATCAGCTTGAATTCAGACAGCATTTGGATGTTTAACTCCATCTGAAAAGTTGAAATTTTAGGTGCACCTTTTTCTTTTTTCCTTTTTTTTTTTTTTTTTTTTTTTTTTGTTTTTTACTTTTTTTTATTTCTTTTTGTCATTTTCTTTGGCCCAAATTTTCTCTTCTT
>JAAGNO010005191.1:0-42219 GCA_033439905.1 Ceryle rudis | reverse complement strand
TCCAGCTGAAAATTTGAAATTTTAGGGTCACCTTTTTCTTTTTTCCTTTTTTTTTTTTTTTTTTTTTATATATATTTTTACTTTTTTTTAATGCCTTTGGACATGCTCTTCGGACCAAATTTTCACCTCTTCTTTCTCTGTCATGTTGGCAACATGGTTCCCACCAAATCTTACACTGTGTGAAATAGGCTTGCTTTTATGATTGCTATTAATTTTATGTTCTGTTTTTTTTTTTTTTTTTGCTAGAGTATTGGCTAAGAATACCAGTCACAGGTTAAGCACCTGTGTTTCATAGGGACTGTATAAACAGGCAACAAATGCAGCAAACCTTCCCTTGAAGTGTTGAAAGGCTAGCTGCCTTTGGGAGGGTTTTACAGTGCACAGTTGAAGCATTTGTTGATTTATTTGAAGAAGAACATGTCAGTGGCCAGCTCTAACTCCAAAAAGAAGTTAAAGCCTGGAATTCATATCCTGTGCACATTCTTCTGTCCTTGATCTGGGTTGGTATTGACAATGCTGAGTTCTGAAAATCATCAGCCTCACCTATTTCATAGTGCTGCATCCCTCAAAGACCATCTTGGGCTCCCTCATTTTTTTTTTCCTGAGACTGTACTGATCACCCTTGTCAAGAAGAAGGTACGTTTTTGCTGAAAGCATGGGCCCCAGGTAGATAAGATGACAATTTTCCTCATGTTGGATTGTCCTTGACAGTATTTAGCGAAAATGTCACAGATCATAATGATGGGCCAGCAGCCAGCAGTAAGATTTTGCCTCTACCAGTTTGTTATCAGAGGCTGTAGGAACTTGCACAGACATTGCCATAGAAGGAGTTAGTGTTCAGAAGTTTTTCCAATGTCTGTTTATTTGGAAAAAGACATAAATTGGCTTCCAAGCAGCCAATCCCATCACCAATCTGTAGCCAATCTTCCCCTTGTGCACTAGACAATATATGGGAAAATCATTCTGTGATTCTGAGACAAGGTAAGAGTTTTAGCCTGCTTCTCTTCTCCATATTTAAACATCAACAAAGCACTACTTTAGTGGATGATCTGCCCGTTGTCTTTGCCCTGGCTTAGATGCAGAAATTGGCAAGTCTGAACACACAAACTGCCTTAACGATGACAGAGCTGTAAAGCAGTGGGGCCAGTCCTGTTGTGTCAAGGACATGCAGGTCTGGGGGAGATCAGAAGCCTGCCCACATAGTCATTTGTTTCATGCTCAGTTGTGTTCCTGTTGTATGTATACAATTTAATTCCTGCTCCTGCTCTTTTCCTCCACTTAACTAGAAACCCTATGCCCTATTTTTAAGAAAATATAACTTACACTAAGGAAAGCTAGTGGCTTTCACGCAGAAGGGTTTGTAAACACTGTCTCTTAATATGGCCAGTTGTAACACAGAAACACACAAGAAGTACTATATAAATGTAGAATTGGTTATAATGGGAGATTGCACTTTGACTGTAGAATATATCCTGCTGGAGGTAGACCCAAGTATATGTGTCTGTGGTGCTACTTTAAATCTATGCTTGACTTGCTTTGTAAGTCTTGCAGTCCAGCCTCTTTCTCCATCTGCAATGTTTCATCACCAAGTTTTGTTACTGAACTACACCATTTCAGTAAAAGATGTCTTGCATTTTTCTCTTCTTTTATCCTTTTTTTTATGGTGAAAAGCACTTATTTTCCTTGCTACTGCTCATAGTTATCTTGTTACCAGATTCTGACTCTTCCTAAGGGCTTATTTTAGTAAAAACAGTCAGAAGAATACAGACGAAATCCTGCTTTACAGGTCAACAGCTCTCAGGGTTTAACCCTAACTGGCAACTAAGCACCACTCAGCTACCTGTTCACTCCTTCACCCTCCCTGGCCTCCCAACTTGGTAGGATTGTGAGGAGAATCAGAAAAAAAAAAAAAAGTAAAATGCATGGGTTGAGATAAAAACGCTTTAATAATTGACATTAAAATAAAATATAATAATAGTAGTAATAATAACTTTAATGGAAAGGAAGATAACAAAAAAAGAGTGAAATAAAACACAAGAAAGACAAGTGATGCAGAATGCAATTGCTCACCACCCACTGACCAATGCTCAGCCAGTCCCTGAACAGCAATCCACCTCTCCCGGATGTTATACACAGCACATGATGTTTTGTGGTATGGAATATACTAAGCATGGCTTCTATTGTATGGAATTTTGACTTGTTCAGGTCAGTTGTGCTGGCTATGCTCCCTCTTGCAGCTTCTTGTTCATCTGCTCACTGACAGAGCATGGGAAACTAAAATATCCTTAACTTGGGATAAGCACTACTTAGCAGCAACTAAAACATCAGTGTGTTATCAACATTATTCTCATACTAAATCCAAAACACAGCACTACCAGCTAACAGAAAGAAAATTAACTCTATCCCAGACAAAACCGGAAGAAGTTTGCAAGCAAAAAAAAAGCTGAAATCGGGACTTGAAAGGCAGTGTACTCCCCAGTCTGAAAGCACTTCTTTTTTTTTTTTTTTCTCTCTGTGGGGATTTTAAATGAAAGGTGAGTTCTCAGCTTCTGCATACTGATGAGAATGTCGCTGTCCTTGCTCCTCAGGCTTACGTTGGAGGTTAGGAGTGTGGGGAGGTAAGACAGTGGTTGGAGCCATCACATAGTTCTGTTAACACCTACCCTTGCTGGGTAAGCCAGCCATACTAGGGTTTGAAATGATGAACATAGAATCATAGAATATTAGGGGTTGGAAGGGTTCTCTAGAGATCATGAAGTCCAACCCCCCTGACAGAGCAGGATCACCTAGATCAAGTCACACAGGAATGCATACAGGCAGGTTTTCAAAATCTCCAGAGAAGGAGACTGCGCAACTTTTCTGTGCAGCCTGTTCCAGTGCTCCATCACCCTCACAGTAAAGAAGTTTCTCCTCATGTTGAGGTGGAACCTTCTATGCTCAAGTTTATACCTGTTATTCCTCGTCCTATTACTGGGTACTACAGAAAAGATACTGGCTTCTTCCACTTGACACTCAACCCTCAGGTATTTATAGACATTAATTATAGACAATGACTATGGTGAGATGTATCATGAAACGTTTTGATTCGGGTTGGCTCCTGGCACTACCATTTGAGGTTGACAGGATTTGCCTTTCTGTGTGTGAAAAATATTTTAGGAGGAAAAGGAGGAAACAATATGTGCACTGACCATTTCAGTGCTCAGAAAACCAGAAAGCAGCATCAGGCAGCTAAGAAGATACCTCTTGGGTATTTGTGCCTTATTTGAACTCATTAATTAATCACATTTTTTTTTCACTTCTGTTTTCTTTCCCAGTTCATTCCAATCCTTCCATTTTGCTATATTTGTGTTGTATTTGAATTAGAAATCTGACACAAGCGTCCTGTTTTTCTAAATGCTGTGCCAGAATCTGTCCATGACTGCACTTTACCCACCAGCATTTTCTGAGGGCTGTAATATATCACACAGTTCCCTAATACAATGGAGGTCTGATTTGATTTGGTCTTTCTGATATCACTACAGCATTAATTAAATCAACTAGAGCCTTCCACATATGAAAGCAGAATTAAGTCCTGACAGTATTGCATTTGTCAATATTTTCCTCTTATGGGTCGCTTTATAAACCTAATAAAGAATTGATATAATACACTTGAACTTAGATTGTGTGCTTTGCTTTGAAGTAAAAGTTTGATGATGATGCATGAATCCATATTTGTTGCCCAAATCATCTCTATACCTGACAACTTCCTAATGTGGAAACAGTATCTATGAAGGATGTTAGCTCTGTGCTAGAGATTTAATATTCTCAGGATTATCCTAATAGGCTGCATTGGTCATTTCAGTGTTTAATGTTTCACATGATGAAGTACAGCTTAACAGTTAGCTTCTAATGGAAATTCACATTTCAACTAATGAATATAAAGCATATTAATTAATGTTTCCTTTTTAAATGATAATTTTTAATTATCCAAACATTTTATTTTCAAGTGATGGCTGGAAGTGTTACAAGCTTAGAAGACTGTACTTCATTTGGGTGTGCAGAGACATTGAATCTTTCCGCTGGTTTGCAGATCTGCTCTGTATGTTGCATAACAAGGTAATGGGTGCTGATTGGAGGGACACTGATAGCTTAATAAATTCAGGGTATGTCCACACCACACAACCAGCATGCTATAGAGGAGGGCAGCCTTGCTGCAAAGTGAGTTCCAGCAGTACTTCTGCTTGGGCTACCTGGCTCAGACTGAATTTATTCTTGGAACTGCACAAAACAATGTTGAGTATCTGTCACCAGTTTTTTGGTTGCCATGTACCAATAGTCTGGGCACTTCTCCATGAAATTTATGAGATGTAAGAAGAACATGCAAGTTGGGGAGTTAGGAGTGGCCTTTAGTCATTTGCCTCGTAGACAGGTAGAGAAAGGAGGGGGTTCTACAATTTCAGGTGGATTTTAAGAGCAGCATAGCTTCCTAAAATAATTTGTACACAGCATGATGTGCAATATTCTGGAGTTCATAAAGGGGTATCTTCTTCATTAAAAAGCTTACTTCATTGATGCTGAAAGCCATGTCCCTCAGCATAGTAGGCACAAGTGACTCTATTTTTACATTAAAAGAAGGGATAATATTTCACTTACTGTTTTTATCATCCTTCCAGCTTTGGCAGGAGAATCGACCAGACTATATAAATATCCAGCTGTACCTCAGTCAAACAGATGGAATACAGGTATGTGGCTAAATGCTGTTTGTAAACCGAACTAGACCTTTGGGCAGAAGAAAATGCAGTCAGTCAAAGGCAAAAGGGAATTACTGCAGATGGTAAAAACAGGAAGTAAGACCATAAACTCAAGTGACTGATTCGTTACGAGGGCAAGAGAGCAAGTCCATCCCCATGGCATTAAGAAAAATCTAGTCTAGTAGGCTTAACATGATTAGATGTGGGCAGAAATCCCTATCTCCCTTTTCTAGGAAGGAGGTCCTTCCAGGCCAGGCCATGAACCAGACAGTTGGCCATGTTTATTGGGAAATCTGCATCATTTCTGGGCTAAGAATCAAAACAGAATAGTTCTAGGAGCTTGCAAGCTCAAATCTTCTTTTCAAATAAATATTTTGAGAGAAGCTAGCTATTTTTAAAAGCTTGGTATTTCTTTGCCTCAAATATAGACAAAAGTTACAAATTTCTTGACATATGAGGCTGGGAATTATATGGAACTGTCAATTGTCATGTATTACCAAGCCCAAAGCTGGGCTAATTCCTCAACTCTTGGCATCTCCTGTAACTGTTTACACTTACGATCATCATATTACATTACTTAGCACATGAGCCTAGGCCTGATTCTTTACCCTGCTGTGTCTGGAGGTTTTCCATAGATGGCAGCAGGCACCGAACCAAGCCTAACAATTACTACAAAACATGTAGTGAAGTGAGAAACCGTGCCTAAAGGATTTTGATCTACTGGTATCAGGTAGAGATAGCATAACATTCACAGCTCTGGTAGGAACACTATCCAATAGTCTAAATGATGTGATAGTTATAGTAGTTATGAATAGTTATATCATCCATGCACAAATTTAGTGCATGGATGACATAAGTCAGTTGAAATGGGGGGCTTGAAAATATGTAATTAATGAACCTGGTATGTAGTTGTTAGGTTAAAATTAAAACCCGAAGTAAGATTCCATTGCAATGACACAGCAAGATTGTAATAACAGAGAATTCAAAGCAAGTTTTCTAATACTGTGTATCAAGCAGCTACTGCATTTATTTAAGTCAACTTTGTTTTAAGTCTTTCTTTCTTTAAAATCACTTTTGTGGCTATTGAACAAAGCAGGCATGAACCACAGTGCTGCTCATGATTTTTCAAGGGGGAGTTAAACTAAAGTCTCTGTTGCCACACAGCTTATGTGTTCATTGACATCATTCCAAAGTGCTGACTTCTACCAAAATTAGGGCAGTTTTGCTTTGTGCTCTCTTTGCTAAGAAGTATCATGCCTATGTGACAACAGGGAGCCAAGCCCATCCTTCAGCAAATGCCTCTTGAATATAAAAGGCAACAGAAGACAAGTTAACCAAAGCTCTGTGTTTGCATTGGTATAAGAAATGTTTCAGGTTGATCAGTTGATCAGCAGTGGAGTGAATGTGGAAGCCTAGGTAAGATGTAGCTACTCCCTGCCTTTCTGTCACATTAGGACAGGAAACCAAGGAAGGGAGTGATGCCCTGCAATGGAAGGGCATTTGACCTTATCAAAATGCTGGTGAGTTAACATTGCTGGAATGGATCAAACTCCATCCAGGGAGTAGTTTTGGCTGCTTTATGTTGTTATGGCAGCTCAAAACAGCTGGCAAACTACTCTCAGGTTGAAATGCAAGCTTTCCCTTGTTAACTTTTTCAAGACTTAGTCATCTTAATAGTTACTTGTACAAAGTTAGAAAAAAGACTTCAGACAGAAATATGATTTTTGCATCAGCAGTGTTTTTTCCAGCTTAGCATTAAAAGCCAATGAGGGAATGAATAATAGGAGTGTGGTTATTGTTTTATGGCTTAAATAAATTGGTTTAAAAGTAATGGGGAGATTAATGAGCAGCTGCATGAGGAGCAATGTATAACGAACACCAAGGAGACCCATTGAAAAGGCAGAGAGGAGTGTATTGGTGCATGAAATGGCTGCAGTTTTAATCACAACTGTCTGATACTTGTGCTCAGGTTTTATACCTCGGCAATATGGTATGACAACCAATGTCAGAAATGGGAGCCCTGGGCAGTATGAGGCAATTTGCAAATCAGACACAATGGAATTTTTTGTTTCTTGCAGAAAATAATTGGTGAAAAATATCAAGCTTTAAACTCAAGGCTTTTGATTGGACGACCCCGATGGAAACTCCTTTTTGATGAAATAGCAAAGTGTAACAGGCGGTAAGTAACAGTCTGCTTGAAGGATGCCACAGTTTGAAGGCTGGGAATATTATCTTTTTCCAGCTATGTTTGTATGGAAATATTTTGGGGTTGTATCTCAGAGTGTAATGTTTAAGCTACTGATGTTGCAATTATCTAATATTTTGCTGTGAGACATAGCCTGTACAAATTGAAACCTATTTTTTTCTACACTCAGAACAGTTCATCTTTTCATGCAGCTAGGATGTTCAGTGTCCCAGAAAGTAAAAGTAATAGATTTCCATCTCACTGCACAGAGATTGCATATGTTTTTGTCCATGGCAATATCTTGCTTGTGACATATGCTGGGTTTATATATAAAGTTGCATTTTTTAAGGTTGCTGACTTCTGTGATTTTCATGATTTATAGTGCTGGTTTACAAGCAAAATGCACAAGGACTAATCTAACTGTCCTGTGTTGGTTTTATTCAGAATATTTATTGTCTTCGGAGGATCCTGGTACTTTTTTATTCTTTGTTAAGACCTAGCAATGCCTTTTTACTGTGCTAGGCAAACATATAATGGTCAGAAACAATACAACAATTAGACTATGGTATGTCTTTGTCCACATACAGCTCTGTTGTTTTGAGTATTTTACCCTCCTACTGGAAGTTTTTTGCCTTAAAAGAGGATCTGGTGGAAGAGATTGTGTGAATCTTCCCTAATCCACTTCTGGCAAACTCAGTGGGCTGAGAGCAAACCACCCTGAGTGGCTGTTGGTAGTAATCTGGGTGCACCAGACTGAGTGGTGCTCTCGTGTTCACCTGCAGAAGTTTCCCTCAAAACTTTTTAGTCTTCTTTTGCACTTCCAAAGTGAACATCTTCCCGTGGCTTATTGACTCTTCTGAGTCTGTATGGATCTAGGGGACACTGAGCCCTGACTCTTAAGAAATAGTGAGTGCCAGTATGTATCGCTGTTGGCAGAGTAAGCTGCTGACAATATGTATCTTGGATTCACGCCTTAGAGGATGTTGTGGACAGGCTCCCTTGCCGGGATGCCCCAAAGGCATTAGAGGGACAGCTCTAGTACATCCCTAGGGACATCCCATCTCACACTGTGGAAATGGGTATCACTTAGAGAAGGGTTTTGTAGTATACCATGGGAAAGAAAGGAAACAGTAAGGTCAGAGAAGGAAGTTGACCCTCAGGCTCAGAGTTCTCTGCATAGACTGTTGACCTTTTACGCTCCATTCTAATGTCTTTTTGTTTAACTGTATGAATGCCATATTAAAAGACGAAAATGATGAGGTTTCTGCCACTTTCTTGCAAGGCTATAAGTGCACATAATACAGTTGAAGCTATTAGTAATAGACAGACTTGCTTTTTCTCTTGTACTCTCGATCACATTACTCCTAATTAGATTTCAAGTACCATTTCCTCTGCATTTTCACTTCAGGTCTTTAAATTGTACCACCATTTCCAAGCAAGGTGTCTTTTAGTACCTAAGTAATGCTCTGACTCTTCTGATTATACTGCAGTTTGTTAAGATGTATCCTTCCTCACCCTTTGTCACCCATTTATCAGGGCTTATAGCTACAGGTCTGTATCTATAGATGTAGGTTACATGTAATGTGATAAACAGTAACTCAGCTATCCCACACAAACTTAACCTGTTGTAGGTTAACATTCTCTGTATTTCCCTAGATGTCATGGGAGCTTTAGTTTTTCTCTATTATCCAGTTTCCTGGTCATCCTCCTCCTAACTTCATTTCAATTTTTATTTCTTGTTAACTTACCACCTAAGCAACACTGCTGCAATATGGAGACAAAAAAAAACCCAAAAAAACCCCAAAAAACAATAAAACAAAATGGGGCAACCAGGTTGTTTCCAATATCTGGTGCCAGTGTTCAGGGTTTCACATGTATTTGAAATCATCCCCTTGGGCTTGTTCATGAGCAGCCAAGATATTTTCCACTTTTTATCTTGTCATTTTAGTAAAAGCTGTGCATAAATAAACATGCAGCTGGCAAACCTCTCATCAGTTTAGCCATCTGGTTGGTTTGTGGTTTATGAATTGTTGCTGTTGTTGCTGTTTGGGTCCCAAATAAGCAAAGTACATTTTTAAGTGTCTGAGTTTTGCCAAAGCTCCAGAGTGTAACATGGGACAACCCAACAGCAGGTTCCTATTTCTTGCTTCTGAACTAAGAGGAGCAAGCGTGTGCCATCTACTGTTGAGATTATATATGACACCTGCAGTCCCAACGATGTGTATAGGAACCGTTTATATAATAAATTACTGGTCTTGGTTTTCGTGCTCCCTTTTTGGGGATGGAGCAGCAGCCTTGTTCCTGTTCAGTTGTATCCTGGATGAAAAGCTTACACCATTCCTTGGCAGTCACTCTTTCCCAATTTTACGTAGGTCAAATGGACTCATGCTTTTTCCCAGATGGAGACTGACCTAGAAAAAAGACAATATCTGTAGGAGAGAAAGGCATGGAGCACTACGAAACCTCTCTCCAGGAATGAATGTGGGATTTAAAACTGGAACATTTCAAGTCCTGACTTTGGTCTCTTTAGGGCAGCAAAGTATTTCACATCTCCTTCACGTCCTGCTGTTTGTAAAATGGACGTAATAATACGTGCTGACCTACTCATCCCATAGGAACACTGAGGAATTATTTTCTTAGTGCTCTGAATAAGTAAAATCCTATATTAATGTTTATGATTATTAAAAAGAATGTCCTATATCATAGTTTCCCTAAAGGTAAACACGTTATGATATTTATAAAGATTTTCAGAACTATCACTACCAAGCTGCCTGTTTTCTTCTGAGAAACAAAATGAGCCATTAACCCAAACAAGTGATACACAATTAAAGCTGATACATCAGCTCGGGGTAGTATTGTGCTGCTCCGTGTAGTAGCTACTTTCAGCCACCTGCCTGCTTGTGTCACAGCAGCTAGGCAAGAGCCAAGTGAGACAAGGAGGAGGGTATTTGCAGGCAGGAAAGTGAGGGGAGGATGTGAGGAGTGAATTGTGGGAGGCAGGTGGTATGTCGATGGATGTCCGGAGTAGATGCTGATGGTGGATATCCTAGAAAGACAGTTTGAGAGCCTCTGGCTCACAGCATGGGGTGGTGGCTCAGCTGAGTTTCAGGAGATCTTCTTAGCCACTGGACTCTAGTGTGACCTTACACAAATCATTTAAGTTTCCTGTGATTCTGTTTACTATCCTAAAATTCTGTTTATCCTGAAAGGATGTTGCTGGGGTAGGAATACATTAGCAGTATGTGCTGCTTAGAGATGTCTGTGCTTTGGGGGCTATATATACATAATGAGAGGGGGAGAGACAGATGAACTCTTCGGGTTTTGTTTATCAGTTCTCTGTATTAATTAGACTAATGAAAAAAAAAATAACATTATTTTTCTCAATTAAATACACAGTAGAAGACAGATTCTTGCTGGCAGCTCATGTACCATTTTTCTCCACTGTGCACAGATTAGAGGGTGTTCAGAGTCTTCAAGTGCTGAGGAATCTTAATTCAGAGCAACAAGCAGTAGCGCTCTCATTATTTCTTTGAATCAACCACCAACACAACACCCCCTGCCATTAAAAGGAGTACTGCCAGGACAGGGAAGTTTAATACATATACATAAGGGTGAGAAAAGTACGAGTTGCGAACAATCTGCCATGGATTGATATGAGAAATGATGTAATTGAAGGCATTTAAATTCAGCATAGTAAGGTACCTGCACAAGGACACCGTTGCAGTTGCCTGCTTAACTTTGTGATACTTTTTGATGTTAGAGTCCTCAATTGTACCATGCCAGTGTTGCTGTTCACTGGTACAGTGTGGGCTGCATGCTATTCAAGATGCTGCCTAATATCAGGCACATGCACTTGACAGTGTGCATCAAAGATTCCTTCTTATATGTGTTACCTTCCTTCTTCACCTGACACATACACAGGCAGCTTTGAACTGTACATTTGATTAACCTGCATGTGCTAAAATATTCTGTATTAAATAGTTACTAGATAAAATACTGAAACAGTCCTGGAGGCAGGGACCAGAACTTGTCTCCACCCAGCCTATTCACTCTCTAGTGAGTGCTGTAGATCACAATAGTTAAAGCCATGTTCCCTTTTGCATGCTCTCTCTTCATCCCAGTAAATCTTTGAGATCTTTGTCTATAGTGGCACTATTTCAGCAGGAAGATGAAGAATTCTATTTTTTTATTATATAAAAGAGACAGCACCACACCCTCTTTCCCTACTCCTTCCTTTCCCTTTTTCTCATTTTTCAATAAAAGGGGAGATGATGAATATAATGAATATCATAACAGCTCAGTCCCACTGTGGTGGATAGGCCTTGTTCTGATGTTGACTGCTGTTCTGAGCTCTTAGATGCTCTATGACTGTGAGTCTGACATACAACCTGTGTTTAAGGTGACCAGAGAATAAAGAGCTGTTGTTGGTGGAGTGGTGTGAAAAAGGCATGTTAACTAATGAACCCAGGCTGATAGCTGTGGGTGATGAACAAGGATCATATATTGCATTTGGCTTTTCATAAGACTTTCTGATATAGCTATTGAAGGAAAGATTGCATACTAATGTGAAACTCTAGCAGTAAAATTATTCTACTGCTGCCAGAAATAATCATGGGTTAGTAGTGCTCTGTTTTCATTAATGTAATGAATCACCATTAGTGACTAGATCTCCTGCTCGTGTAAATCACGAGTTACACTAATGAAGTCATTACAGTGAGACACATTTTTAACAAAAAAAAAGTGATTCATCATGGAAAAAATTAGAGTGGGAAGTAGTAATTTTTCATCACTTGGTGTCTTCAGACTAAGATGAGGCGCTTTTTTCTAAGAGTTGTCTTAGTCAAGTAAGTAATAGGGCTTGTTGTGGGGATACTTGGGAGAAATGTGGTGGCTTTGGTAATACTACCTATATGATCTAGTGAGCTCTTTTCACCTTGAAATCTCTGCATAGTTGGCTATGTATAGAACAGTGAGACCAGGATCTAATTCTGTCTGTCATTAGAAATTACTCTTTATTTGCAATGTCATAACTTTTTTTTCTTTTTCTTTCTTTTTTTTTTTTTTTTTTAAAACAGGAAGACCATTGGAGTTTTCTGTTGTGGACCAAACAAAATCTCTAAGATACTTCATAAATTGAGCAACGGCAGCAACTCTTATGGGACAAGGTTTGAGTATAATAAAGAATCCTTCAGCTGAAAGTCTGTGGAACTAGCAAGACTTTCTAGAAGATAAAAGTGCAATTTTTTGTTTGTACGACTTAAAAGTTCAACTGTGGTTTAGACAGAAATATACCAAAGAATAGCACAGATTTTCTTATTTATGATTATTTAAGACTTTGGAAAATGATGGATGCAGCGGTATACCAACAAATAATAAGTGCTTATGCTCAAACCCACATACACTTACACAGTATTTGTGGCAGCAGATTCCTTGGAGTTGTTTATGTTAATTAAAAAGCACAGAAGCTGGGGAGAGACACAATTGCTTTACAAGCTGATAGAAGAGAATCTGTGGAACATTTGAACTTCTTCCACTTTAGTCTTCTGAAGCTGAATAAGTAAACTAAACCCCAGGTTAATCCAAATGACAAAACATAGTGTATTAAAAACACTTATTGATTTTGTTGGTATACAGATCTCACGGGTTTGGGGTGAAAAAAATCCATATTAAAGATTTTATGCATTGCAGAATTGGGATTCTGTATTTATAATATAAAGTGTTACTCTCACTAGTCTACTTCTGTAATGGATGTGAATATTCCTACCCTGAAGGAAAGAGAGGGTGAAATATGGGGCATGATGTTAGTTAACTTATGGAAAAGTAAGCACAACTGTGTAGCACCTGTGGGCAGACATTGCATGATGTAAATCACAGCCTTTTGGCAAGCAAACAGCTGCACATGGAAAACTCTCTATCTTGCATTGATCCAGCATTCAGCAAGTTTGCAAAATAAGTGTGATTTACGCAGCCAGAAAGATGGAGCAAGAAAAGCGATTAACAGGAGCAGACAGGATATGATGTTTTATTATACCACACACTCAACATGGAAGTTGCACTTACTCTGCACTCACATACCCTGAATGCCAAATACTTCAAGCATTCAGATACTCTTAAAGATTATTTTACGATGCAGCAGGATGAAATTAAATTGTAGAGGTCCCAGAGTATGTTTAGTTGACTGTGATCCTTTGATCCTCCTTACCTGCAGTCACACTTGTTTGCATTGATGCCACTGAAAGCAGGATCAGGCCAGACCTACATCAGAGTAAGAACAAAGCCCTCATTACTGTGGCTTTTTGCATCGTGTGTGCAGATAGAAACCCTACAGGAGCTGCCGTATGGTTTCAGTATGTTCCAAAGGGGAGGATCTGAAACATCCAAATTTAAGCTCTCCTTCCCTTCTCCTTCTCACAGCTGTTTTGCACTCTGCTCAGAGTAGACATGGAAGGTCTAGAGGTTGAAAAAGTCACTTTATACCTTTTTCATTCTGAGGAGCAACATTTTTTTTCCCTCCATCAAAGCTGATCCAACTTCCTTTATTTATTCTTTACCCCCATTTCCTTATATTGCTGACAAGAGGGCATTTAAGCAGGAGTCACACTTAGCTGGCATAAATAGGCATCATTCTAATGCATCTTAATAGAGTAGCATCACTTTACACATGCTGAAAACCTGCCCCTTAATCTCCAGCAGAAGCTCGGGAGCGATACCCTGCAGTGTTTGCAGCACACACAGACATAAGATGGCTCAGCATCACTCATGCCTTTGGTTCACCTGCATTTAGCACAGTGCATTTGATTAGGTTTACATCTTTCCAACAAAGACATTTTTTTTAATTGTTATTTTAGTAGGAAAAGCACTGGTTTTCAGCTCGCAACACAAACTTTGTAGAGGGGTCTGCAAGTATCAATATCAGTGTTCAGAGGGAAGCATTTTTCTAGTAGGTGGTGTACAGGCATGCTGTATGTGTAACTAGTGAAAATGAGTTTGGTCTTTGTCTTGGGAGCTTCTGCTCAGGAGTTGTCTTTAGTTGAGCAGCAGGGTGGAGGTGTAGCAGCGAAGCCACATGGGGACATGTTCCTCTGTGTCTGGACTTTGCACTAAAGTTTTTACCTCTGGTGCTGGCCATTTTGAAATTCAGAGGGGAAGGAAAGAGCCAGAGATGGTCATATCCTACTGATGAGAATTCTCAAAGTAGCCTAGAGGAGAGAAGCCAGAGTAGAAATGGAGTGTGAGATGGAAGCCTACATTGCAGCTACTGACTTCAATTATTTTTTCTTTCTGAGGCTGGAAGGATCATTACTTTCCCATTGGATCTCATTCATCCATCACTGTAAAACTGGAGATATGCAGCAAAGGTTTAGATTATTTTTAGTCTTTAAGATTTATTTCTAATACTGCCTGCATGGGTTTTATAATAAACATAACACTGATGGCAAAATGCATAGGTATTAATATTGCTGATACTGCAGGCTTTTTTTGTTTGCTGCCAATTATCTTAAAGCAAGATTGAAATCATGACTACTTCTGTTAACTACAATCAGACAGTGATCTTCTTCCTCTTCTTTTAGTATCTAGCATCTGATAGTTTTTAAATACAGTTTAGAGTCATATAATCACAATGTTGTTTGTGTTTTCACATTTCATCTCTGATAGATATGAGTTCCATAACCATGTAATAAGCAGCTAGTTTTGTAGTTAATTCTGTGCTAAAACAGATTATATTTTCTGGCTCAGCTCCTGTTGAGGTAGCACTTTATAATTAAAATGGTAATACAAGTACTGTGCTCTTGTTCTGTGTTGTAGCAGGAGCTGACGCTGCATGTAGGCATGTTAAATGCCTGTTCTTACATTAGGCAGTGCTGTCGGAGCAAGGTAAAAGCAGAGCCAGGGTCTCCTCTTTCTGATGTTGTCCTGTACCAACCTCAGCTGACCCACTTGTAAGACAGGCTTGGGATTGTCTGCCTTTCTGTAGAGTTCTGAGGCTTAATTAATGTTTTGGGATGACTTCAGTGCACCTGCAGTGAAAACATCTGTCTACTTACTGTGCAGCTGTTTGGATTTTATTTTGTGTAAAACTTTCTATTGCTGATATGAGTAATTGCTAGACCAAATGAAGGTGAGTTTGGGGAAAGTATTAAAGCCTCAGTTACTTTTTTCCTTTTCCATGAGCAATGCTTTTTAGAGGAGCAAAATGTTTAGGGCTTAGTGACTGTGACTTGGCTTCAGGAGTGGCTGATGTTATGATAAACACAGTCTTTCTACATGCTGCATTGTCCTTGCTGCTTCCGAGTGTGTGTCCAGCTTGCAAAACCAAGCCAAGCTCTCTTTTAAAACTCCATAGCTTTTTTATCTGTAAGCAAGCATACAAGAAAATATAACTTGATGCCAGACAAGCAAAGGCTGACAGCACTTAATTCCACATTTACTAATCAACCAGATTTATGTAATTGAAATCTCTTCACAGTTTAAATTGAGTTCTGTAAGTGACTCTGTCATAAGTGTCCTGCTGGCAAGGGAAGGATCCCACCATGTGTTCTGACACTTCTCACTCACTGTGTCACAAAACTGCAGACTCCTCCATGTTGACTTAGCAGGATCTTTGTATTTTATTCATCATAAATGTTTCAGGACTTTTCTTCAAACCAGGAGTGTTTTCATGCCATGATGGAAACCAAGCCCTTTCTCTGCAACTGGAATACAGCCCTTTATACAGCAGTGTGAGACTTGGGTTTTACACAGCTAACAGCTGGATTAATCAGATTTAGTCAAGAATTCCTATTCCCATAGCATTGACATTACTTCTGTGACTTAATTGTTCACTGCCATAGCAGAGGACTGCAGAGGTGAGCACTGATGAAACTTAGGAAGGACTGATGAGGCGTGACCTTCACCTCTGAATTCTGCAGGGACAATCCATCCTTCCTTGGTGATTATTTCTGCCCTGAGGTTGGAGCAACACTTCCCTATTTCAGCATATAATACTAATAGCATGTGAGTTCTTCCTTGGTCTTTTATCTGCTCTTCTAGGAGACAGGAATGAAAGAAATATGATAGATCACAATATACAACCTTGAATCTGGCCTGGAGAAAAGGCACCAGTGCATACCACAGATGCTTAGCCAGTGACTGCACTGCTTAGAATGGAAAGTTTAAGCCAAATCCATTTTTCTGCCAAATGCTGATTATTTTGCCACAACAAACTAGAGAACAGTTGCTGTAAAGGGAAAAGAGATAAACCCTCTGTATTTGAAGACTTCTGCCCACACAAACCTGTTGTGAAGATATGTATGTAAGCACTGCGCACATTCAGCCTCCACTGCATCCCTATCACAGGCCTACTTCCTCGGCACTGTATCCCCATCATTGATTGCAGATTGCCATCTATCTTGTTAGCAGATGTGCCTTGCAGGTGAGAGAAGTACTTGCATCCATGCACAGTCTGATCTAAGCACAGAGCAACCTGTGAACACACTCTGTAGACAGTGTGAGCAAGTGCAGAGTCATCCCTTTGCTTCTAGCATATAGGTGAGAAAGCAATTTGGAGATGACTGAAGAAGGGGCAGATAATACTAGTATCGGACAAGCTGTGTTGGGAGCAGCAGTTCAGCTGTAACAGCCTAACAGAGCAGAGATGTAATGGTTTCGTAAGAGATTTGCATTTAGAACAGCAGCCTAAGAGAAAAGCTTTCACTCAAGGTGAGGTTATAGTTTCAAATTACAAGACATTGCTTGCAGAAGCAAGCAAGAGGCTAACTAGTCATTGCCTATAGCAGTTCAAACCCCGTAAGACAGAGAAGAAACATAATGTTTACCTGTTTAAAAATAAAAGGTCTTCTACGGCAGTTAATTTTCGCTTCAGCCTGGCAATCCTTTCATAAACATGCCAGTGTGATTTAAGACAAGATGGATCTGTTCTTCTCTGGATTATGCATCTGATTTGTCTGCATATTTCCCACCCCTCACAAACAAATTCAGTTTTTATTGTTATAACAAAGAGGAATTAATAGCAAGGTTTAATCAAAATGCCACTGGTGCCCATGCTGAACTGAGCTTTTCTGCAATGAATGTACATTATTCAGGGAAATACATATAATACAGCTGATGACTCAACTGTGAACAGTGATTTGGGGTTTGCATCATCTCTGCTGCTGGTGTATTTCATTAAGGCCGCTATAGTGATGCACTGGTGAAATGCATGAAGCTGAAACAAGACTCTTCATTCCCATAAAGAGCCTGGTGTTTAGTGCCTGTTCTAAGCGTGTAAGTCCTAGTAACTCTGGAATGTCCTTTGGAGGTACAATGGATTGACTAGCCAGGATCTTTTAAGGTTGAAACCCAAGTCCTCTGCTGGACTGACATATATAATTAATGCTCTTGCACAAAGGTTTTGAGCAACAAATGCTACTCCTTAAAGATCTAGATGAGTAATTGTGAAGGTTTAGTATCCTGATATTTGTGTCATCCATGTTGTAAGAGGGAGGGGATCTGTTTTGGTGCCATGGAATTCTGTGCACTTCCTCTGAGGTTATGAACATCTCCAAGTTTGCAGTGGGTACTCAAGATTTTCCATGCCTGAAGTGTTACATTCTCTAGAAGGATCATATTTGTAAGAGACAGCTGCTGGTGCTGTACCAGCAGTGGATCTGTCCCACTATTACAGGGATGGAGAGAAAGATGGAGAAAGCCACCCATCCCAATTGCATTGCCTCTTAACAATGCCCTTGGATTTCTGAGGGTGTCAGACCTTGCAAAACAGATTTACATGCTGTCTCCTTCTTCCTGGCAAGGTCTATCCATCCCACGGTCCTAAATCTGCTTTCTTCCTGATGATATGTACTGTTAACACCAGGAGGGGGAAGCCAAGAGTAGCTCCTGAAGCTACAGGTAAACTGCTGTCAACTGGGGAGTAAAGGAAGGCAGGACAGCATGATGAATGCCAGCAATGAACAAGATGAAATATTTCAAACCTAGGCACAAAGGGGAAGGATTTAGGCATTTTTCCTGGCTCCTCAACTCTAGAAATTACAAGCAAGTGCTATTGTCTGGACATGGATACAAAACGTCCCTGGGGTTTGAGATCTAATGTAGGCAAAGATGCCTTTCTATGCACAGCTTGGTGCCAAAACACATAAGAGAACTAGTATATTTTAGTAAACACCTTGGAAATAAGCTATTTGTTTGAAATAAATCCAGCATTGATTCTTTCTAGTTAAATCTATTTCACAAAAACATCTACTTCTGTTTTGCAGCTTTGAGGTTGGGAATGGCTTTACCTGTTAACTCCTCTTCACCAGAATACTGGAGTGTTTAGTTCTCTGTGCTAGCTGTAAGTAACTTTAACAGTTGACTAAACAAATTCTGTGTTCATTGCTGCTGACCCTAGGTAAGGACAGCCTTGAGGATGAGAAGCAATGTTACATAAATGTCTAGTGTACATAGCAACACTGAGAGGAGAGACACTGCTGCATTGCTTTTGGTCCACCAGTCACACATTAAAATTCTGTCATTGCAAGGTCATGTTGCTCATCTCATACTCCACAACCCTGGGGAAGACATTTGGATGAGAGTTGGGGGAGGAAAAGCAAAAACTTCCTTGCTGTGCTGTAACCAAGAATATATTCATCGACAGCAGGGCATTTCTTTTGATTTCAAAAGAGCATGTCATTTCTTTTTTCAGGGATAATGAATTCTCTCCCGGTGCTGTGTAATGGTGTTTTCATGTTAGAAATGTAACACAGTGATAACGGGTTGCTTTTGTATTGAATAAATAACGCCTCTGAGCCTTTTCTTCTCCCTTTAATAATCTGAGAGAAATGCAAAATACCAGAACATATAGAGTGGACTGTGTCCTGAGCTGCACTCAGTGCAGCCTGGTTGGGAATGCTGCACAGCAACACTGCAAGCTCCTGGGAAGAGGAGAGGTTTAAGGCAAAAAGGAAAACAAGTGTTTTAAGGAGAAACACAGCAGTGATACATGATTTGTAGACAGAAGCAGGCCATGTCATGACATTGACTGTCACGTCTTTGAAAGGTGCTGAGTCAGAGCCTATCCTAAAGGTATACTTTGGCATCAGGGAAAGTTGAGGGCTCTTAGATTGAGTCTGCAGTGTGAGATTAAAGCAGGTTTAAAAGCAGCCAGGTGAGCCACGTCTGTGCACTTTCCAGTTTGTAGCTCAGACCTGTCGTGTCTGAGGGTGAACTGTATGGACAGTGAACTATTCTGACTCTTGAGTGTAGTGTCAGTTGTATGGTTAGCTAAGAGTATGGACATGTCCTTTGTATTTGTCTAGCTTTGTAGAAGCACATTGTTTAGGGACTGGTGATCCGGGTATGTTATTGTACATCACTAGGTGTTAGATGTTTGAAAGTATGTACAATAGATGAGGATGGTGAATACTGACTTCAACTGACAGCTGAATATACCCTGCCTGTATTTGCACTAGTGTTCATGAGGAATAAATGGCAAAATCTTTGTGGAGATGATACAAGAGCTGTGTTTCATTGTGTCAGAACAACATAAGTAACTGTTAAAAATATTGGATAATTATGTAAAGCATCACCTATGGCGTTATTCTTTTTATTGCTTAAGCACTTGTAACTGTTTGATAAACACTTTTTGAGAAAAAGCATAATGTCCCCAAGCAGAACTTAAAAACATGCCTGAGATGCAACTTTGCAAAGGGTCTCTACCTGATAGTGAAATATCATTGTTGGAGCTGGATGCATTGGTGCTTTCATTAATCTCAGTGTACTTCCTCTGTGTGGAAGATAAGTGGGAGCTGAGCTTTCAGATCCATCAGTTCTCTCTGCATACCCTCAGCTTTCATCTAGAGATGTGCTCTAGCCTTTGGATCACTGAAAACATCTTTATCCATGTGTCACATAGTCCTTTTGTGGTCTTCCTTCCTCCATAGCACATGTGTCAAGAGGCTTCTCCCACTCTCTGCTTCCCTTAACTCAGGAAAATGTCACTTTGAGAAATGCAGAAGTCCTCAATTTGAATCATAGCATCCACCAGCCTTTATAACACTCCTAATGCACACATACCAATGAGGGTATATGTATCATCAAATAACTTTGATTAGCTTTAGCAAAGTGATGGGTTGCAGCATCCTAGTCTTGGAGATGCTTTTTGGAATGAGAGATGGGGCAGTGCCACAAGGACAGCTGTGTAGAAAATGGGGAAAACTCATAATAGCAAAAATTATGTCATCTTTTGAATGAGAATCAGGGATTTGGTTTTGTGAAAGTCAGGTCTTTTGTGGCCATCACTGAAATTAAGTCATGTTTCTACTTTTGCTTATAGGCGTTTCAGGACAGTGGGCAGTGATGGAAAGGGTTGCTTTTTCAATTACATTCTCTATTTCCATACAGACCCTACTTTATCAACTGCATATAAATTCCTCCTTTCACTGATTAAATATTTCCTCGCCTGGTTTCTTTGCTTCAGGGAGCTTGAGAGCTCCTTGTTTATAAAAGGAAAGAAGAAGGATTGTGCTGTTAAGCAGACAACTCCCAGCACATATCTTCCACTCTGCATCTTTGAGAAGGAGGTACTGATGCTGCTGCAACTGCAGAAGAGCCGAGCTTTCACTGAGATTCGGATGTGATCAAGAACTTCTTCTAGGATTCATATGTTGATGAAGCTCTGGGCTTATTAATCAGGTTTTTTTTTTAAAAAAAGTTGCCTTAGTCCATATGCACCAGGTTGTGACACCCTTAATTCCATTGAGTTTTTCTCTCCCAGTGTTCCTTCTAATTAACTTGCAAGAAAAAATGTGGTGAAGTACATTTGAGAGTTGAGGACAAAAGTCGTAATTGTGACATTTTTCCTCAAACTGCTGTCCAAAAAAAAAGATAGTTTAACCAAGCCAGCTATATTAGTTCCATAATGTGCATATATTTTTTGGTTTGGTTTGTTTTTTTCACCTTTTATGGTTTTACATTGCTTATATAAGAATTTTTTCATTTCAGAACAAAAAAGCATAGTAAACAAACCCGAAGACCTTTTTCACTTGGGAAATGTTAGCATGTCCAAAATGTGTCTGTTTTAAAAAACTTCTTTCAAGATACTTAGAAGAAGAGTGGAAACCAGCTGGAAAAAAAATACTATTTTCCAATGGCAAAGCATTCTTTGTGGTTTTTTTCTTTACAACTTTCATTAGTGAAAAGTAGTGTAAGCAATGCTACCACAATCTGAGCTTCAACAAGTATCTTCCTTTTAAAGAAAAGCATCTCTTTAAGGTCATGTCATCTGAACCTTCAATGCAATGTCTGTGGCCCATGCTATTTCATTTGCTTCGTATCTTGAGCCCAGAGGCCAAGCCTGCAGCTGGGACTCAATGGACTCTTGGGCACAAACCAGCCCTCCCATGAGCGAGCTGTGTGTACTGAGGGCAGGGAGCACATCTGGCATTTAGCCTTCTCTGTCACAGCTTATGTCATCTCACAGTGGTTTCTGATGTGGTGAGGATATAGTTAGGAATTACCCTGGAAAGGAGGAAGACAAATGATCCTTATTTATCTCACTTTGGATATTTATTTGGAGCTCATAAGGCATATGATAGTTTGACATATTAAATGTCCAAGAACTGGGCACCCTGGTACAAATGTGGGTATCCTGAAAAGACCTTAGCCTGTAATCCTACTAGTCAAAGGACTTCTTTGAAAAAGAGTGCTATACAGACAGAAAATAATTAATCAAAATCCAGTCTCAGGAAGATATGGACCCCAGATGAAATTGTTCATTAAAATGTGGAAAAAGCAAACAACTAAGTTCAACTTTCCAATATTTCTTTTAAGAAATAAGCCTTGGGAGTGGTTCTTTCCAGTTAATGTGTGTAATGTGATAGAAAAAGCAAATGCCTTGTCTTTTCTGTAGTAGCAAATCTTCACTTTTTCACTATTGACCACGTTCTTCCCTCACTCTCTCCTGTCCTCTCCCTCCCAAAGAGGCCAGAAATTTTTTTTTTTCTGAATTTCCAATTCTGTAATATCCTCTAGAGCTGAAATAAAAATAATATATTATAAAGGCAGCATTTACTTTTTTATCTCTATACAATGTGTAAGATAACCGTTAGCATAAATGTCCACAATTTTCAGTACTCAGTGTTCTTTTCAGAGATGCCTGTTTACATTAATGTAATTTCAATCTGTTCCTATGTTTTTATAGATCAGGATGTGGTACAATTCTTTGAATATAAATATCTGCTTAGTTTCCAAGTGGAACGGAAAGCAAAATTTGGTCCTGAACTTTCATTTTTTATTTTTTCCCCCAGGCTTAACTTTAAGGAAAACAGTAACACTTAGTGGGTTTCATACTTTTGTCATATGAAAGAGCCCATTTCAAAGCTTCAGCTTGTTGCCCCTCAACACAGCAGAGGAGCTACATTTGACTGGCTGGGATGATTTCAATAGGTCATTATTGTAACTACCTGCCTCCTAAACCTTCAGAATAAGCAATAAGCTTTTCAACTCTGCTAGTTCCCATCAAATGAAGCAAAGCTTTTACCAGTTAATCATATAATAAGGCAGAGCTAGAAAAGTGGTCATAAAAAAATAGCTTTGAGTTTTCTTCTGTCTCTTTTTCCTCATTCCTTTGGGGTTTTTTTTTTCTTCTTTTTTTTTTCTTGAGTCATGTGCAGAAATAATTTCCTATAGTGTCCCTTTCTTAATTATACAGTGTGGTTAGGGTAGGTGCAAACCATTGGCTACAAAAGGGATCACATAGGTGGAAATTCTGGGCTTTATACCATGGTGTTTCAGTTTCCCTACAAACAAGTTATTCTGCTTAGGATTTTCAGAGTAACATGAATTCCAGTTCACTGAGGTTTTGATACCCAACTGCATTAAGCTTCTTCCTAAAATCCCATGTTCTTTATGCCTGCCTGTAGAGTGAGGACAGTCACAACTTAAAAGAGTTTTATGAATTTGCCTGGCAGATAGTCCTTCATTTCAAATTTGTTTACTTAAAATCCTGTTTCCATCACAGAAAGATGCTTCTTTCCAAAAATACTAGAATGAATTAGCCATTTTATTGTAATGACCATCCTGACAAGGAAAGTATTTAGCTGCTGAGTTCTGTTGCTGTTCAGATGTTATTTTTACATTCTGTTATATTATCAGGACACTCTAATGAGAGTTTATGTCTTTTATTGTATTTGTCAAAGCACCATACCTTTATTCATGATGTAATTATGACACTGTACTCTCAAGGTATTTACTTTACAGGAAGTTTCATGACTTTGGAATAAACAACCATTCCAAGACTGAGCAAAATAATGGTTGAGTTGCTGTTTGTGACCTTGTTTTGATTAATGACATACTACTTTAATCATGGAAGCATTATGTATGTGCATATGTATTACTGCCAGCAGGGGAGGTGGGGATTTTGCTGCTTACACAGAGGATCTAGTACTGTTTGAGATGCTGAAACATTCACACAGGGTTGGCAGATACAATACTGAAGACCCAGGTTCTTCTGAAATCATAACAGGAAACCAAGTAGGATAGCTGAAGTATCAAAATTGTACTAGGCACCCTTGTTTAGCTACCCAGAGTAACTTTCTAACTTAAAACATTAGGCACGTGCTTACTTCCTATGCCACCTCTTGAAATTTCTGGTAAATCCAGGCCATTTTAAAATGAAGAACTGTGCTAGCTACATTATTTTTGTATCTTCAACTATGAAGCCATCTCAGAAGCAGAATAAATTTGTCTCATTCTTATACACAGTCATCCCACCACAGGAACTTAGAAGATGATTCCACTGCACTCTGCATGTCTTTGTCCGTTTAGAGCACAGTGGGAACAGATAACAGCACCTGCCTGACCCTAGCCCACCAGAATCAATGATGAACAGAGTTCCTTCCTATATCAGAAGTATATAAAAATCCTTCACATTTAAGATGAGCACTTGAGAGCCTGACTGAGTGAAACATGATCTGGGCATTTGCTTTACTCAGCTCAGTCTGGTGAAGTGTTTCATGGAATGTCTTATTTGAAGCACCTCCTCAGACCATACTGCTTTTGATAGATCTTAATGGAGATCTGATGTTTTATTATGATCTTCAAGACATTGCTGATTCTACAGCAAATCCAAAACAGTTGTTTTAAAATTCATAATCCACTTCCCAGTAATGTTGGGGTCTTTCTGGTGTACTGCAGACCAAAGCACCCACTTGATCTTTCTACAAGATGTTGAGTGCCCTGGTTGCCATCTACCTAATGATTTCTGCATTTATCAGGGTTGTGGGTTTTGGGGAAAATTACATATGAAACATGGATTAATACAAGTGTGGAGAATTCTCTGAGATTTTTATGAATTGCTGTCAAGAGCTACAGTTAATTATTTATCCTTAGAGGTAAGGATACACAAAGTGAATAATTTAACTTCAAGGTTATATATTTTGCTTTCTCATTCCAAAGTGGTATTGATATAATGATGGCAAAAGGTACCACCCCTCTGGAATGAGGAGTTTAACTGCAGCAAGATGAAAAAAATCAACCCTGTATATTCCTTCTGATTTACTTTTAGTCACTAGGTTAAAAACATGTGGACAAAGTTTATGACTCCAGAGCAGTTCCTGAGCTGTGGAAATATAAAACATGTATTTTTATACTTAGCACTGGGTCAGTGACATGATGGGCAGAGCTATCACAGGAAAAATTGATACTCAAAAATTTACTATAGTGTTTTTCATTAAGAAGAATATCCTTTCCCTTGGCCAAGTAATGAGGTTTGGCAAAATGCGTTTTGGCTCATGAGCTTTGATTTTTTTCTGATATTTGGAGAGGTTTTAGGAGAAATAATACATTTCACAAATGCATTTGATCAAGAGGGAAATATTTTTTCATACAGGAAGAGTAAGAGAAGGGAGGCACAAAAATTGGGGGACTTTTTCTTTTGGTAAAACATGGCTAAAAACGCTGAAGCAAATAAGCTCTCCTTACACTGGGCAGCAAGCAAAGTATTGCAGTCTGCTGGTTTTATAGCAGAAGATAAAAACTCTGCTTCCTCTTCCCCATTTCAGTGCTATATAGGAATCACTGATCATGATAAATTCTTAATAACAAGGTGAGCATAAGTGTGGGCAACAGCAGGCAAAGGCTGCTCCTGCTAATAGATGAGCTTTACTAGAGAGAGAAACAGCAGCTATGGGCTGAGCAGCAGCTGTCTGCCCAATCCAAGCACCAATCTCTCATGACTTTCAGTTACTTAATGAACCAAATCTCCTTAAGTAAATGAACACCTTTCTCACATAATTGGTGGGAAGGTGTGAAAGCCTTTGAAGATCTCCAGGGAGATCTGATTCACCTGACTCAGATTTTAGCATTTCAGCATACAAATTCTGTTTCAAAAGCTCCTTTTTCCCTCTAGAAACGTACTCACTTCTTTGGAGAACATAGCACATTATGGGCTGCAAATATGGGTGCTGGTTAGATGTAAATTGTCTCACTTGTCTTAGAATATCTCAGCTGGAGAACCACCTGAAAAAGCAGTGTGTTACAAAATTGAGACTATCTGAGGTGCACACACAGATAGATCCTTACCTGTTCCTGATGTGAATTCTAGGGTAAAAGGGATCGGTAGCTCATTGCTGATCCCACCAGCCTCCTGAAAGCTGGGGAGCAGCTATGCAATCCAGTTAGAGCCTTGTTCACTTCAGGGAACCTGGTGCTTAGCCTTAAATGTGCCCTAAATCAGATTACAGCCGTGTGGATGTTACAGGACTGCCAAAGGATGACACATTGGAATAATTTCTAATCAATGCAACTTGGATTGTTTTTCCTGAAAACCCATAATCATTTTTTGTATGGAAAATAATCTGCACTTTTCATCCATTTCCCTTTTCCAGCTCCTCAAAAATCTAATTCTCATGAATTTAATGGCTCCATGATTTATCATTACTCTTTCTGGTGTCTTGTTTAGCATATGCATAAGCATTAGACTGATCTTAGTACCAGTGCACTTTCTAATCTAAATTGTGCATTGTGGACTGATGAATGATGGTCTGAATAACCAACAACTTGTCCTGTCTCCCTCCCCAGAACAGTTCTTCTGGTTTTCATGAAAATTAATTTTGTTAGCCTAAAGTTTCTGATCTTTCTACAGATTAATTTTCCAAATAAGCCTTAGTCTAATCTTTTACAGTAGTATGTCCCCTAATAGAAGAATGTCACCTTAATCATGGTGACTGCACTGATTCCCTGGTCTCTCATCTGTACACAGACCACTAAACCAAATTTCTGAAGTGGCAGGCTCCCTACAGACATCCCTGTGGTGCACTAGAGTGCCATGACTCCTAGGATGAGACAAAAAGGCCCTAATTTTTAAGTCTTGGGGTCTAGACTTCTGGATTTAAGTGTATTTGTTCCACTGAAAGGGAAAAATCTTTCTGACTATACGATTTTCCAAAATGACAAGCACTATTTATGGTAGCAGTAGGGAAGACAGAAATGCCTCATTTTCATTTAGGCTCTCAAATGAGAATTGTCAAGAGCTTGATTTTCACTGAATGTTAGTAAAAGGTTGGTGCTTTGCAAGTCAACCATCTAGATTTAATAATTGGGACAGCCTATAGAATTAAAAGACAAATTAATTTTAATGCAGCATCTCAAGTCCATGATGCTGTAAAAGAGGACATGGATCCTGAATTCTCTGGTGGTCTGTATCTTCCATGGCACTGTGGCATTAATCGAAGTTAAAACAAATTGCTGCTGTTCTGACTTGACAAATCATATATTCACTTTTTCTTGATATAAATAGCTGTAATGTCATCCAGGTGAAGGGAGATCTGGGAAAAGAGCCCCTTATGGGGCTTGTCTACACACATGTACTCACTTATTGTACAACTATTACTACTATACTAAGAATACAGTTATATAGCCACTCTGTTGCCATAACAATATATGTATTTTGCTATCAGCTAATGTCTGTAGCTCTGTAACTCCAGGATGTGTGTTGTGCTTCAGTTAAAAAAATAAATCACATTTTCTCATAATTGCACCTATAAATTGTTCTGTTTACAGATACAGTCATGATCTTGGTCATTTGATATTTTTCTAACTATGTATATATTTCATTCTATACAGCCAGGTCATCTGACAAATAAATCAGTCCACAGTAAATTTAGCAGAGCACTATTAATGGACCAGTATTTTCCACCCTGACAGTCTCCCAGTAAATTTATGAAAAGTTAGTCCTTCAAGTTCTTATTAGCAGATCTTCCTGACACTTTCAGCTCTGTGCAAAATAGCCAGCACTTTTTATAATGTTCTTGTCTTTGCATGAAGGGGTCACATGCAAAGAACTTAAAATTGTAACACTTCCCTGAGAAATATATTTTCTTCTGTGGTACATATGGCCTATTTATTTACAATAGCTTGCACAAAGGAATGAAGGTGAGTAATGACATTGATCACAGAATCACAGAATGATAGGGTTGGAAGGGCCCTCTGGAGATCATCTAGTCCAATCCCTGTGTCAGACCAGGTTCACCTAGAGCAAGTCACACAGGATCGCATCCAGGCGGGTTTTAAATGTGTCTAGAGACAAAGAATCCATGACCTGTCTGGGCAGCCCATTCTAGTGCTCTGGCACCCTCAACATAAAGAAGTTCCTCTTTACGTTAAGTGGAACTCCTTATGTTGAAGTTTGTGCCTGTTACCTCTTGTTCTGTCATTGGGTACCACTGAAAAAAGCCTGATCCCATCCTCCTGACACTTACCCTTTAATTATTTATAGGCATTGATAAGATCCCCCCTCAGTCTTCTCCAGTCTAAAAAGACCCAAGTCCCTCAGTCTTTCCTTGTAAGAGAGGTGTTCTAGTCCCCTAATCGTCTTTGTAGCCCTTTGCTGTACCCTCTCCAGCAGTTCCCTGTCTTTCTTGAACCAGGGAGCCCAGAACTAGACACAGTACCCTAGATGTAGCCACACCAGGGCAGAGTAGAGAGAGGAGCAGGGGAGAGCCTCCCTCCACCTGCTGGACAAGCTTTTCTTGATGCACCAGAGGATTCCATTGGCCTTCTTGGCCAGAAGCATTTTAACATTGTTATGATTACAGCAAAAATGTGTGATAATTTATCCATAATATGTAATTGACCTGAAAATACCTTATTTGCTTTACTGCCTAAGCAAGTTTCTTTTACTGGAAAACACTGAGGAAAAGTAGAGAACTGTGTTTTTATACATCCCAGCTCCTTTAAAATCTGTATGACGCACTCAGATTGCAACAATGTAGGTACCACCCCATTGGTTTTCATTGCCATCCACTATACGAGCTTCAATAATGTGGGACAATCCCATCACTGAGCCCTTAAGGATCCTTTTTCTTGAGGGATAAAACAGTGCAGTGTGCGGTGATAGGAGAGGGAAGGGATGTAAGGCAGAATAAAATTTCATGAAGGGAAATGACTTGAACTGTCAAGCCACAGTCAGAATTAATGTTTATTGCTGAGTTCTTCTTTCAAAGGGGATTTTGTCTATATGCAGGAAAAGAACAAGTTTCTCTACATATTTTACTAATCCAGCAGATTTCCTGGCTTTTTTGGCACTGTCTGAAATCTGTATGCCCCATGCCCTCAAGAGAAGGATAGCAAACAGACTCCTGAGGAAACGTCCATATATAAAATGATACATCAGAAAACTTAATGGATGCAAGATGGATATGCAGAAGTAAGTTGGTTTTCTATAGTTATAATAGCTACTTCATTTCTAATTCAGAGCTTATTACAAAAATTACAGTAAAGGGCCATTTTTAATGACAAGGTCTCATTGCTGCCAATTTTCAGCTCACTGTGGAGACTGATTCAAAATGACTTGCATCCCTACACATGTGTATACACAGATGGTGAATTACAGATTTAACTCAATGGAGAGGACAGGTGCTAAAAATACAAATTTGGAGAAAATGTGGGAGGGAGAACAAAATGAAAGACTAACAGCTGCTCATTGTCCTGCCTTGACTAAATGTGACTCTTAGTGCTCTGGGGAAGAAAGAGACCAGGCTAAAAAATGAAAGACTTCAGAGGTAACAGTCTTTTTTGCAAAGGCCAGAGACATACAATACTGAGTACAGTATAATGAAGCTGCCAGCCATACAGTGGTTTGGTTTCATTATGTGAAACAATATGGTACTGATACTGCAAATACATCCCTGGATGCTGAATCTGGTACTACCAATCACATTCAGGCAACCCTAACTTCAGTGCACAGTGGGTTCAAGATTTCTGTGATTGCATGCTTTACATACACAGGATCTAGATTTTATGACACCAAGTAAAGCCTCATTTTCAGCATTGGTCCTGTCAGAATGAAATCCCCATGCCTGAGACAACTGCCTAATGCCAGTGGGAAGTTCCTTGTTTCAAATCACCTTGGCCAGACAGAGGAAAAGGCAAAGGCAGGGTTGCATTTAAACTCTCCCCACTCTGATTCAATAAGTCTACACACTAAGCACAACCTTGTGGCATTAAATTATTTCAAATAATAATAAAAAATATACATTATTCCAAATGAAACAAACACAAGAGCTCCATCTCTCATCTCAGGGAAGCATCTATGATAGAAATGGGGTCATGCAGCACTTAACTTGCTATGTCTGATCACAGGAGTAAGCACAACCCTGAACATGACCCTGAGAAGAAAATTGATGTGCCATTGCATTTGTAGCCTGCAGACAGAAAGTACATCTCCTGTCAGTGCTGGTGAGGTGTATCAAGAAAACATTTAGTGCTGTGGTGCTGAAAGAGTTCTATCCCTCCTTCTGAAACATCCATAAACTAGATGACTGGTCCAAGATAACATGCGAGGTCCTCAAAAAGTCAATGGGAGGGATTAGGCACATCCACAGGACAATTTCTCCTGTGCCAGAATAGTTGCTTTAAAATTGGTGTAGTCAATCCCCACCTGACAGCAGTGCTCACTTCCTGCTTTAGAGGAACCTAAACAGCTTGATTAGTAAAGAGGAGTGGTTGGAATTTAATGTGCTCAGAGTCGGATACACTTCTGAAGAGTTTTAACTCCCAAGTATCATCAGGCCAGTGGTCTAAGGAGAACCACCACAATGATTCAGACACCCAGTATGTGTAGCTTGTATCAATTTTGTCCTAGTTGCTAAGATTAGTAAACACTGTACTATTTATTCCCTGCCACAGATCATGCTGACTGTTTGAAACAGAGTGTTCCTTCTTGAAGCGTACATGGTCTTCAGGTCATATGGTGAGTAGGAATTAAAGCAGAAAAATGCCTCGTTGTCTGCCTGCAAGTATGAAAGGGATACAAATTCCCTTTCATCAGTTAGAACTAGGTTGAGTTCTCTATGATGAACCTTCTGGGAAAAGAGAACAAGCTCATCCACTGAAAAAAAGGAATGGGAAAAGCTTGCCTGAGGATTTGTGGATGAGTATATATGAGTACTTATGTCTGAGTAGTGCATAAAGAGATTTTCACTAATAGGTCATGCATTCGGTCACAAGGTATTAATTATGTATTCCATGCTTTTGGGGAAGAAGACATGATCAAGAGCTGACAAAAAGTAGGATTTATAAGACCTGATAAGCCAAAGCTCCACTTCATCCTTCCATGCATGGCGAGTTACCATGGCAAGGAAAGGAGGTTCAGGGAACACTGGTGAAGATATTCCGCAGAGAAGACACCAACAGATGAGGAGTTGAATTAGAAATTGCTTGGTGCCTGTGTCCTTGGAAGGGGTGACATTTGCTTACAATTACCTTGACTGATGTGAAAATGAAACATTGTCACCATGGAATATTGCAAAGGCTGAGAGAAACTTGCTATATAGTTAGGATTTTTCTATCAGAACAGCTTTTCAAATGATAGCATCACTTCCTGACACTGAAATATGTTGCAGAAAGGAATTTCTTTTTTTTTTTTTTTTTTTTTTTTTTTTTACAGGCTCCCAGTGAAATAGAGTAGTAGTAAAGTTATCTTCCTGCCAGGTCATCCACCCAACCAGGGACCATGACTCTGATGAGATTCCTTAGATTGCTGCAGCGATTCAGACAGTGTCAAAGCTGGACATTTGGGATTTTTAAACTGCACAACTCCAATATATTCTTGTCACATTCTAGCTCCAGGACTGAGGACTCCAGAAGCATACCAGCTCTTGACTCCTGTAGGAGACACGTCTCTGCCTGGGAAGTCCCAAGGAGCTCATGGGATTTCCACTCCACAAATTGAAAGGCTCTTACATCCCAGCTCCATTGCTCCTGCCACCATTTGTGTGTTCCCAGCTTTCCATTGGCCCAGTAGAGCTAAGAGGAGGCAGGGAGTCCAGGATTCCCAGGCAATTGTGCAAATCATGCTTCTGCAAACAGTTATGGAATAAAAAGCACTTTGTATTTTAATCCCACCCTTCTCTGTCCCCAAAGACTTCCCTTACAAAGTTCTTCTGTTACTGTTCTCATATTTGTTCAGAAGAATTTTGCAGAATAAGAATTACATTTTAGCTAAACCATGGTTACTGAACAAAGCAAACAAGGTTTTTAGAAGAATCACTAAAGAACAACAGGTGTTTTCACTGTTTTAAGAGTGGTTTTCCTCCTATTTTAATTAGTTGAAGTAATTCAGAGGAATTAAAATAGCTGTAGAATTTGAGTGGAGACCTCAGATAGACTGCATAAAACCATTTGTGTTTATCTGACTTTGAAACCAATCAACATTTACGAAGTCAATATTTAAATATGGATGATTTTCCTCTGCTATTTAGTTCTATTAGTAGAATATTCTGGGTTATACAAAATACAAAGTAAATAACTGAACTGACCACTTGAAATATCATAACGTAATTCCTTTCCTCCTTCCAAGAAACATTTAAAATCCTATGCATTGTGTTTGTTTTTAATACTTTCTAAGATACTGGGGAGCATTCATCTGCTATCTCAGATCATCATTCAGAAGCCATAGGAAAAGAGACAGTTCTTTTGGATTTAAGACTAGAGTCTGTCACACAGGAGAACAGCTTCACTCAGCAAAAGAACTGTGCTTCACTGAACTGGAAGTGATTTTAGCCCATGCCTTACTTGATCAGGGCAGTGAAACAGATCAGCAGGCACTGGTCAGTCACTTAGCTCCTGGGAATGGGGTATGGTTGGGTTTGAGGGTGTAGACCTTTCTTTCTACTAATAGTGGAATGCAGGGGTAGTTTTATTCCCACCTTCCATTTTGCCTGTTTTTGTGACAGTTAACTGTTCAAAGTTATTTGAGAGACTTCAAATATCCCTGTATGCTCCTGAAAAGCAGAATTCCACAGAACAAGAGAGTTATTAAAAGTTTAACATGAAAAATCACAGAAGGATACCTCCTATGGAAATACCTGCTCTAGTTGGACCCTTCCCAACAGATATACCAGCCCCTTACTGTTTTGTATCAATTCTGCTCTGTAAAGAGCTGTAATTTCTGTAGTTCAGGGGACAGTTCCAGTGCAATTGCCCTGAAATGGAAATCACAGAATTGCTGTGGTTGGAAAAGACCTATAAGATCAACAAGTCCAGTCATCATGTGCTCTACTAGGGCCACTACTACACCATATCCTTTGAGGACCATATCTAGGTGGCTTTTCAATACAGGGATGTTGATTCAACCACTTCCCTGGGCAGCCTCTTCCAGTCTTTGATAACCCTTTTGGTATAGAAGTTTTTCCTAATGTCCAGCTAAACTTTCTATGGCATAATTTGATGCCATTTCCTCTTGTCCTATCAGTTGTGGCTTATGAGAAAAGACCACTGGCTGAGCCTGATCCTCTGGCTATCCTGCACTTGACATGTGAGTTCACTCAGGATGAACCTCTCCATAATTTTTCTGGGTACTGACATCAGGCTGACAGGCCTGTAGTTGCCAGGATCCTCCTTCCACCCTTTCCTGTAGATGGGTGTCACACTGACAAGCCTCGAGTCGCTTGGGACCTCCCCTGTTAGCCAAGACTGTTGATAAATGATGGAGAGAGGATTGGTGAACTCCTCTGCCAGATCCCTGAACACTCTAGGGTGGATCCCATCCATCCCCATGGACTTGTGAATGTACAGGTGGTGTAGCAGGTCATTAACTGCTTCCTCCTTGATTATGAGGGGGTTGTTCTGCTCTCTGTCCTTATCTTCCAGCTAGGGAGGCTGAATAACCTGGGGAAGATACCAGAAGCTTCCCTAATGTCAAATAGAGCCAATGTCATCCAGCTTCCATGCAGAACCATCACTGGCCAAGACTGAGCCATCAGTGACAGTGGTAGTGCTGCTGTGATAACATATTTAAGAAAGGAAAAAAAATTCTGCGCAACAGCAGCCAGAAGAAAGGAGTTAGAATATGTGAGAGGAAGAACTCTTCAGACACAAAGGTCAGTGAAGAAGAAGAGGGAGGAGGTGCTCCAGACCCTGGAATAGAGATTCCCCCACAGTCCATGGTGAAGACCACTGAGATCCACAGTGGAGCAGATATACACCTGCAGCACATGGAAGCCCCCGTGCCAGAGCAGGTGGATGCACCCAAAGAAGACTGTGACCCTGTGGTAAACCCATGCTGGAGCAGGCTTTTGGCAGGATTTGTGGACCATGGAGACAGAGGAGCCCACAGTGGAGCAGGTTTTCTGGCAGTACTTGTAACCCCGTGAGGAACTCACACTGGAGCAGTCTCTTCATGAAGGACTGAACCCCATGTAAGGGACCCACGCTGGAGCAGTTCATGAAGAGCTACAGCCTGTGGGAAGGACCTATGTTGGAGCAGAAGAAGAATGTGAGGAGGAAGGATCAGTGGAGACAATGCGTGATGAACTGATCACAACCTCCATTCCCTGTCCCCCTGTGCCACTTGGCAGGGAGGAGGTAGAGAAAGTTTGGAGTGAATTTGAGACCAGGAATAAGGGAGAGGTTGGGGGAAGGTGTTTTAGGATTTGTTTTATTTCTCATTAACTTACTTTGACTTTTGATTGTCAATAAATTAAATTAATTTCCCCAAGTTAAGTCTGTTCAGCCCATGACAGTAATTGCTCAGTGATCTCCCTGTCCTTATCTCAACTCGTGAGCCTTCCATAACATTTTCTTCCCACCCTGTGCTACCAAGAAGGGGAGTGATAAGAGCAGCACTGTGGGCACCTGACAGCCAGACAAGGTCAACCCACTGTACCTTGTTTTGTTATGTATGGGTTACCTGTATAGAATATATACATACTGAGCAACCAAGAGTCAACCATAATATGAGCAATTGTTAAGTCAAACTGAACAGAGGTGGACTTAGTAAGACTAGGTTTCATCTACTAAAACTTCTTAGGTCCCCAGATGAATGAAAGATGATACAGAAGAAGACTAACCAGAGCATTTAAGACAAGTGAGAATTGTCTTCTGAGAGCCCACTTTCTGCTGTTTATGGCATTCAATCAAGGACACACAGGATATTACAGGAGCTGGAGGGAAAACATTTCTATCCCAGAAGAAAAATGTGTCTATGGATCATTCAGTCTGCTCAGAGACACCACATATTTTGCTCACTAAACTGAAGGGCTCTTTCTGTTCTTACATTCAAACACAGAGTGAATGTAGCACCAATGGTGCAGTAAGACACCTCTTCCTAAATCAATGCATAAATCACATAGGTCAGGCTGTGGGATTGGAGCCTACAGGTGCAAAAGAACAAATAAAAGAATAGAGAATCATACCTTAAATCCACCAACACACAAGCCAGTCTAGTTTTATAGGATCATGATTTAATCAAGCATGGGAAATACATGGTGTTCTTTGGGTTGTGTAGTAACTTACATTGGATCTGGGAGATTTTTCTGTAGGAGTGGATCTGATAAGATACTACAACACTGGAAGTTACAAGATGCATGAGGAGCAAGTCTGTCCAGCCTGCTTATGCAGCACACCTCAAGAAGGTACTTGTAAACATGAATCAAACATTGGATGCTTGATTATCACTTTAGTAACATCATTGAGTTACTGGAGGCCTCTAGAAATTAGACTGATAAGATATATTGTTGTAATCTTCACTTTCTATGAGCAAGGGTTGTATCTCTGAAGAAGTTCTGTTTCTTTTCTTCCGGCAGGCCAGAATGAGCCCTTTTAGCAGAGCAGTAACTATGCCTCCAATCACAGCTGCTCCAACCAACCAAGCCCAGATCTGACGGGCTTGCTCAACATAGGGTATTATAAACTCCTGGAAAGAATTAAGTGCTGGAAAACAAAACAAAACAAAACAAAAAAGTCATTCTACATGATGCATTGTAATGTCAGTTTATAGAGGTTGTATTACAGGTAATACTGGAAGGCTCAGTGAAAAGAAATTACATTGGCAGAAATTGTCTGAAGGTCATAAATAGTTTTAAACAAATCTCTTCTGTCCTTTTAGTGTGTTTCTCAATCTTCATTTTAAAGGCACGAACAGTGCTCCTTATGGTTTTGTCAAAACTGTAAGAGTATAACCCAAAAAGTTCGACACAGTATGGCCAACGGTCCTGCTAGTTCAACATCCTGTTGGCAACAATAAACAATGCAATGCACTAGGAAGGGTTTAAGGAAAAAATATGATCCTTTCACCAAATACTTACCCAGCCTCGGGGATTTCCTGAACTAGATGCGATGCCATTGTATATAATAGTTATTGGAGCCATTGTATATAATAGTTATTGGAGCATTACTTTTTTTTTCCTTCCATCAGCTTTTCTAGATGCTCTTTGAACTTTTATCTCAACATCTTGCAGTGGGGAGGTACTTGTCTTAACTACATGTTTAGTTAAAAACCCCTAAAGCCTCCTTTCACTAATTTTGAGCTTGTCATCTGATCATCTAATTTGATAGTTCTTGTGTGGGAAGATTCAGTAGACTATTCTCTGGTCATTCATAAGAAATCCTTACTGGAGCCCTTGTTCTTTGTTGAATTCAGGCCATCTTCTCACTGGATAGATGATCATCTGCCTTCTTGTTTAGTGGTATGAATGTGTGTGCCAGTGTCTCTGTTTTTCTCACTACAGCTTAGTGAGTTATGAAAACCCTGCCATACAAGGCTCCCACTTCATGACAAAGGTCCTCACAATCTCCCAGCAACCTGCTGGCTTGAACTTGAGAAATGGGAATACCTGTCCCCTTAGGCCAGGGAGAATTTGGAATCTACATCTCTCAATTACTAGCTACAATTACTATTATTAGCTGTAATTACTAAGTATTAGGGGAAAAAAAGAACATCTCTGGGCAACTTCTCTGGGACAACCTATAGTGATTTATTTTTGAATGGTGTTCATGCCTCTGGACAGATTTAAATGTACTCAACCGTATGTAGTGTGGTATACGCCCACAAAGGCTATAAATGTCTTCCTGCCTTCTTGCATTTTCACTGGTGCCCAGCAAAATAATCCCATATACCTTTTTGGATCATGGTGCTTCAGAGCACATACTGTTATGTGCACTGTGCTCTGAAAAGATGCTTTTGGTTTGCAACACCCTTAAGGGTAAGCTATCCCTAGTACTGGATGTTAGAATCACTTTTTGAGACGTAATTGCAATTTAGGCTGAGTTTAGGCTGAATATGGTTTGTTTGTCCCTTCAACACAGCTTCACTTTGGGGAATGTTTGGTTGGTATTTCTCCGGTCCTTGCTTTCCAGTTAATCCAATTTTGTATTCTGAGATTGTGTTTGCAAGATTCTGTGTGTTCAGCCTTCTGCTTCTGACCTCATTAGACATATAAGTGCTATATTACACTAAGAATTTAAAAAAAAATTAAAAAAATTAAAAAAAAAAATTGTTTCTTGATGTTTCAGAGTGAACTCCATAAACCTCTGGATATGAGGAACATTACCTCTTTAATCCTTCATTACTCATCTGTCAAATGAGGACAGCACTATTCACCGAATCCTTTGTATTGTGAATATAAATTAATATTTCTGCAGGACTCAGCTGCTATAGTGATCAGCACCAAAGAAAAGTGTTAGAGGAACCATCTTCAGGATAGCATTTTAAAAGCATGCAATAAATCTTACATTAGCCTACACACTGCTTAACTGAGAAAATTAAAATCAAATGTAAAAAGAATTGGACATCTGGATCTTAGTGAATGCTGTCTATGCTGTATAGTGAATGAGGCAGTGGTCTGGGGAAAAATAGTGTGCAATTAAAAATCATACATACATTTACAGTTCTACATGTGAATTATGGCTATATAGACAATTTTAAGTCTGGGATTTCTTAAATTTCTGTGCTTGACTTTGTTACTCCAATGTTTTTCAACTCAGCTCTTCTATGTTTATATTGCAAACATGTCTACATTAGAAGACATCTAGCTTTTTTAAGCTCGACTATGCATATGATAAAAAAAATTGATACATTGCAGGAACTTGATACTGTTTTAATGTTATGGAAAAAGAACCGAATGTCATTGAGAGGGTAGGAAACCACAACAGTGTAATTTTAAGGTGAAGCAGTGTGTGTCTGCTAAGTTTAGGATACACACATGAACCGTCCCTGATTGACAAATAAATGTACTATGGCCAAGCTATTATCGGGCATCCTGGGATCTTCCTTTTGTGGTGCTATCAAACTACATTATTGATATAATGGATCCCAACAATTAAAAAACAAAACCAAAAACCCAAACCCATTAATATTGAAATTTATTTTGAAAGGGTATTTATATATTTTAGATATTATTTCTATGTGAACCACTGGATGGCAAAGACTTTACAGGGTCCACAGATTAGAAATAAAAACTCTGGCCAGCCTAGTAATAAACAAAACAAATTTTCTATCATTTAGCTATTACCATATGCCCCACTTACATGTTTTCAGTCTTGCTATTTCATTTTCTACTCCTAACATGGGTTAATGGACAGTAGGAGTTAAAGCAAACCGTGATGCAGCACAAACATACCTTTTTAGATCAAGCTTGCAAATGTGTTTGTCTTTTTTTTTTTTTTTTCTTTTCTTTTTTTTGTCTTTTTTTTTTTTTTTCCTGGTGAGCAAGTTCTTTTTATTTGGTTTCTGCCATTCATTGTGTGTGCATGGTTCACTGATTGTGTGTCTCTAGGTCATCAAAGGAAATACCAGTGAGATTTCCACAGTCAAAACTAGGAAGATGAGTTGGGAGAGATGCAAGTTATGGAGTCCCTCAGTCTGTTTTAAGGCAGGATTGCTTGTCTTTGCAGTGATGGAAAGTTCAGAGCTCTCACAGACTTCACCAGAGTCTCCTTATAATTACAGCTTGAAAAGTCTTTTGTGTTATTGTTTTCTGACAAAAAGAAGAGAAGTCTGGAAGACTGTCAGACATAGTCCACTATTTTTGGACTGCAAGAGATGCCATGCAATGGGTGGTGGTGGTTTGATTATGGTAGAGCTACCGTATCAACTCATGTAAATTCAAGCTTCTCCTTTTCAGTTCTCCCTTTCAACTGAAGAAGGGCAAGTAAAGAAACTATGATCCATCCTTCATCATGTTGCTGTCTCTAGAAACAGTGAGAATTAGACCATTTCTGCACAGCTGACAGCAACTTTAAAGTTGGGTAGTCCTCTTCTGCCTGTTACTTCTGCATAGTAGCATTGCTATGGAATGCTACCCACTCACTGGCAACGATGGTACATCTGCAGAGTGGCTTACTGTCAAAAATTGATTACTTTGGAGTATTGAGAGGAGATAAATCAAATATTCCTGTGTGTATTTACAGAGTAATACTGTTTACTTTATTTTTTTTTTTTTACAATCAGTTAACACTTTCATTACCTAACTGCTTTTTTATAGTTTGCTTATATAAATGTCTCAAAAAACACCTAGTGATACCTGATATCACCACACTGTATGCAACTAGGATGTTAACAGCTCACCATAAGATAGCTTCCTACCCATGAATGGCTTCCAGTAAAAAAAAAAAAAAAAAAGAAAGAAACACAATGTTTTTAAAATCCATATTTCTGTTCGTCTATTAAGCATCATTATATAACCATCAAAATAGCTGCTCATACTCTTCTTTGTGAGCAGTATAATTTTGCATCCTGTTTTCTCTGGTTTTCTCCTTCTGTTTTAATTAACCTTAATCTATACCTCCTTTTCTCATCCTGAAGAAAACCCAGGGACTAAAATGCTTTCTTCTCGTCTTTTATTAAATTCATAATTGTAAACCACTTTCCAAGGTAACATTTCTCAATTATTGCCACTTTTAATTGCTTTCTATTTTCCCAGCATCCATGTTTTATTATGTATGTCACTATTTTATCATAAGCTTTTACATGCATGACATCACCCTTTCACATTATGGCCAACAGTGTGTGCGCTTGAGACTCAGCAGGTCCCTCCCTGGTGGTAACATATTTGCCAGCTGCCACATTTTCTACTTGCCTGATGCGATCTTGCAACCAAATTGCTGAAAAGCCAGAAATAGAAATGAGCTGCAGTCAGGCTCTGTATCTGAGCTCTACTCCTGCAACACATCCATGAACAGCCTGGTCCTCCACATTGTAGTCACAGTGCTCTTATCCCTTGCTTTGCCCTGAGTGTCAAAGATCCTTAGTTAAAGTGTCCAAAAATTGAAACTGACAGTTAGATTCCTGTGTTTATAATTGGGTAGCTGCCAGCTTTTAAAAAAAAATAAACAAACCAAAAAAAAAGTGAATCACTCAGCTACACATGTAGTGGTCATCAAATTGTTCCCACTGAGAGAGAGATTTTCTGGGGAAAAGTAAAAGCTGTGTCTATGGGTTTATCTGTCCCTATTTCTGGAAGGAAAAAAAAAAAAAATAGAAAAGACTTAGTCCAGGTCCTGAAATGTAAATGCTTGGAATAGCTCTTGCCACAGAAAATTATTTTGACACCTATTGCTAGGTGGTGCCGTTAGTCTTCTAAATCTTTTTTAGTGATGCCAACAAATGTTCATTTTCAGTAAGCTGTGTGAGTTTGTGGTAGTTTTACAATTCACTGTTCTCATGTCTAGGAAAGATGGGTGTCTGCTTCAACTTCTGTTCATATCAGCTCCGTAGTAACTAGACTCTGACATGTCTTTGATTCCTGAGGGATGGATTTCTACACACACACTGTTTGTGACCACTTCTGCTCAAGGGCTGCTATGTGTACAAAAATAAATGAAGCTGCAATTAAAAGAACCACATACTGTCACACACTGATTTGCTTTTCAGTGGAAAGCAGGGCTCCAGGTATCAGCTTTTCCTCCAGGGAACAGCAACAACATAATTTAGCATTAAAATGACATTTTGTCATTGGATTCTTTCCAAGTCTTATTTTTCGCAACCAGCCTCATCATGTTATGTGTAGTCCTGCTTCATCTCTACCACGTTACTGGTGCTATAGCTCAGAAATGATGCCCTTGATGCTTTCCTCCAGCTAATTCTTTTAATAACAAACAAGACCTGGCTTGTGTGCTCATCCCTCACTGAGTCCTCTCTCTCCTCCTCTGCCTTTTTTCTTCCTCCTCATTTGTTAGAACAGCAGAAATGCTATCTCTCCTCAACCACAAAGATCCTAATTTTTTTTTTTCCTTTCTTTTTACTATACATCCAGCCACTCCTGACTGCCAGTCACAGACTTTCTCTTGTCCCTTGAGTGCACAGGAGCTTTTAGGGAGGGTCAGCGGGCTTTTCTGCTTCAGCTCCCCTACCACAACACTATGTTCCTCTGAACAGGAATCCAGCATTCCTATCTGGAGAAAAGTCTGGGTGTAAATACTAGAGTAGTGAGAAAAGTCTGTATCTGCACTTTGAGATCCCAGCCATTTTCCATTTGTAACCAGTTCTTCCATTCAGATAAAAAATAGCTTAAGCTCTCTTCTTCTCAGTGAGAAGATTAACAAGGGGTTGAACAACATCTGAGGATTATCTGGGCTTTCTAAAGGAGGTTGAATTTCATTCTTTGTGTTGATCTTTCAAAATAATTAAGGAACTACTTTCCTTACCTCTGTGTCAAGAACATGGTCAGAATTTAATAATTTAATTTTCTAAGGACTGTGTACTCCCCTGCGAAAAAGGAAGTGACCAAGAGGCAGCAGAAGTGAATTGTTAATGGTAAATACTTTACCATTTGCTTCCTTTTGCAGTACCAGTTCAGGACATGATATTTCTGAAAGTCATGGTATTTGACACTCTTTTTAGAGATACAGCTCTAGGAATAACGTGGTTTTAGGAAACTAGTGGCTGTAATTAAAATATGTATAAATATTTCTGGCCTTGACTAGGAATTAATTTATGGCAACATTAATAAAGAGGGAAAAATACTGCTAATGAGACCAAAATAATATTTTTTTATTGTATTTGAAGCATTTATTAGATTATTTTCTGCTTGAGTACTTAGGGCTGACCAAATTATTTATGACATGTTAGGAGAAATACTGACTTCTGGTTTTGGGTCATAGTACTAAAACAACCTTAAAAATCATGCAGGAGACTTGCAGATTCCTTTCATTACACATAAAATAGTCAAAAATGCATTATCTGGGTAGCTGTGAATCAAGCTAGTTTTTACTTGAGAAGTGAAAGAACAAGCTAAATGCATCATAGGAGAGTTTATCAAGTATGCAGAGACTGTATACCCCCATTAGTAAGCAAATTCTGTCAGAAAAGCAGCAATGCCCTGAGAACTAATATTGTTTTGATAAAGACAAAAAAGCAAACTATGACAATGCTAGCATTGCTAAAATGTCCCCAGAGCTTTTGCTGTATAGTTATTGGACTTTTAGCTCTTAATTGTCTTTTAACTGAAGAGCTGTATTCACAGAAAGTTTTCTGCCTCCAAAGGGAAAAGCAAACATTCCTGGTAACCTTCTTGTTCAGGGGCCAGTGCTTTGCAAGGAAAACTGCATCCCATACCTTGGGTAGCTTTTGGCAGTGATGAAGGTAAGAGATGTGTCCAGTTATCCCAGTGGCCCAGTTTTATAAAGAATTAGGCCAAAGTATCTAAGCAATCACAGGTATCACAGGGTGTTAGGGGTTGGAAGGGACCTTGGAGATCTTCAAGTCCACCCCCCCTGCCAGAGCAGGATCATGTAATCTAGCACATGTCACAAAGGAACACATCCAGGTGGATCTTGAAAATCTCCAGAGAAGGAGACCCCACAGCCTCTCTGGGGAGCCCGTTCCAGTGCTCTGGGACCCTTACAGTAAAGAAGTTCCTCCTCATGTTAAGGTGGAACTTCCTGTGTTATATCCATTCCCCCTTGTCTTATCACAGGGCACGAGTGAGAAGAGGCTGTCCCTTTCCTCCTGACACTTAGCCCTTATATATTTATGAACATTTATCAAATCCCCTCTCAGTCTTCTCCAGACTAAAGAGCCCCAGGTCTCTCAGCCTTTCCTCATAAGGCATG